>JAPYZL010131552.1:0-11467 GCA_030522825.1 Platygaster orseoliae
TTAACAAAAAAATGAAGTAGCTTCTATTGGCCGAAATTCGTTGTTTGGAAATGATGATTTTTTAAATTATAGTGGCAATTATTCAGTAATTTTAGGCTTCATTTATAAAAAATGGAATCAATTCGCCAAAAGTGATGGCTCAATCGTTATGATTTTTTTCTGCTATATGTGAAAGGTTTACTCTAGAAGATAACATTTTAAAGTCAAGTAATTTTTTGGAAATTTCATTTTATGATCGTTTTTCAAATGTATAAAAAATTAAATGATCTTCAACCCAAAAATTTTTACATTATTTGCTTCAATTTTTCCACTCATTTCTGTTTTCGATTAGTATAATATATTGACATGTATAACCAGTGTTCATAACTCGGTAGTGCCAGGTGCCGATATCACCAGATTTCACAACATCACAATTTTTTTTTAAACGGAATTTCGGAAATTCTTGCGATAATTTCGAAATATAATTTTAGAAATATAATGAAAAGTTATCATTTTTATCTCATTTCTATACTTGTTTTTCAAAATTGTCGTAAGAATTTCCAAAATTCCGTTCAAAAAAAATGTGTAATGTTGTGATCTGGCACTACAGCATTTCCGGTTATGAACACTGTGTATAACAAGCATTTTTAATGAACTTAATATTGTTTATAATAAATTCTGATTTTTTGGATTTCACATACAAGTGCATTACAACAAATAATTTGATAATTTACAAAACTACTTTTTCAAAATTTTATATTTTATCTTGATGAAAAGGTTATGAAAAAGCATGAGCATGTTTAAACGGTCTAAACTTTTACGAATTTCAAAACGTGTGTTGCGTTAACGAAAAATCAAGAAAAACAATATTAAAATCATTCAGGTAAAATTATAACAGTTTAAAATAACCTCTTCTTCAAAATGAAACATAAAGTTTTGATTATGTAATTTGGTAAATTATTAAATTATTCGAAGTGATCCACTCGTGTGAAATGAAAGAAAATCATCATTCATTTCAAACAAAATTGAGTGTTTTAAAAATACTCGTAATACACGTCAACATACAATACTTATCAAAATCAGACATTAAAAATGGAAAAATCGAAGCATTGTATACATTTTTGGGCTGAAATTCATTTGATTTTTTGTACATTTGAAAGAAGATGATACAAGAAAATTTCCAAAAAATTACTTGACTTTAAAATTTTGTATTCTAGAAAAAACCTTTCACTGATAGCAGAAAAAAAATCATAACGTTTGAGCCAGCACTTTTGGCAAAATGATGGCATTTTTTATAAATGAAGCCTAAAATGACTGAAGAATTACCACTATAATTTACATAAATCATAATTCCCAAACAACGAATTTTGGCCAATAGAGGCTACTACATTTTTTTGTTAATATATATTACTATTTAAGAAAAAAATATGAATGAAAAAAAAACTTCTGCAATTTGAAATTTTTGAAGTCAAACATTTTCTGATTTTTTTTTATCACGATATACATAAAATTAAAAAAAAAATATAATGTTTAAGGTTTTTTTTTCGAATGGGACCTTTTATTTAAATACAGAATAAAGTTTTGAAGACCGGTCATTTTTTCGTAAAGTTATCGCATTTAAAAAAATTAACATGCTCTAATAGCGCAAAATCAGGTTTTTAGACAAATTTTAAAAAACTTCCCACAGACGAAAGAACTCAAAATCAAGCAAAAAGAAAAAAAACGTGTCTGTTTGATTTCGATGAAAGAACTAGAAAAAAAAAATTGAAGAAAAATTAAAAAGTCGGATCTACGATTTCGAGTGTGGATTTTCCACACCCGTGAGCTTTCGGGTGTGGATTTTTCCACACCCACAACACTCGTTCCGCCGCCCCTGAGTACAAACAACTTCTCCAAATTTCAAATTGATCGATGTAGTGGTTAGCGAAATATCGTGTTCTCACCGCGATGGCATTTTTTTAAAAGAAATTCTGCGGCAAGGAGTGTACTTCTCCAACTTTTCGAATTCACACTCGAAATTTTATACAAAAACTTTATCAAATATGTACTTTATGAAACTTTTTATTGCATTTGAATAAAACTATGGTAACATGATTGAAAAAAATTAATAAAAACCTTGTATTTTCCTAGAGAGAATGGTATATAACCTCTTAAGCAAGATCATAAACCAGAATCTTGTCAACACTTGGCCGTGAACACGGCAAAATTGTTTACAAAAATTCTATTAATAACAATTCGACTATAAAACATTGCTACTTGTTTATATGTCTTACCATCTCACTCTCGCAAGTGATCGTCAGTGCTTCTTGCGATGAGCACCACATCAGTGATTTCCGCGAAATCAGCCTTATGGTCTACCTTTTTTTCTTGTAACATTGTCCTCTAACCTTTAAAGGGTTGTATACCTTCTTCTCTAGGAAAACACAGGGTTTTTATTTATTTTTTTTAATCATGTTACCATAGTTTTATTCAAATGCAATAAAGTTTCATAAAGTACATCTTTTATTGAGTTTTTGTATAGAGTTTCAAGTGAAAATTCGGAAAATTGGGAAGGTATATTTCTTGCCGCAAAACTTCTTTTGAAAAATTCCATTGGGGTGAGCACGATATCTCTCTAACTACTACATCAATTAATTTGAAATTTAGAGAGGTTTGTACTTACAATAGCTAGTTTGTGAACGAAGGATTGTATAAAAAAAATTTTTTACAGTTCGGTGATATTTTTTCCAAAAAACTCGATTTTTTAAAGTCAAGAAATTGAGTTTTCCGCTTGAAAAAAATAGATGGATGTGTTTAACAAAAAATTCCTTCGTTCACGAACTAGCTATTATAAGTACGAACAACTCCAAATTTCAAATTCATCGATGCAGTAGTTAGCGAGATATCGTGCTTAATGCGAAAGTATTTTTTTTAAGGAATTCTGCGACAAGGAGTGTACCTTCCAGAATTTTTCAAATTTTCACTTGAATTTTTTCACAAAAACACAATAAAAGACATACTTTATGCAATTTGATATCGCGTTTCAATAAAACTAAGATCACGTGATTTAAGAAGAGTAAATAAAAACCCTGTATTTCTCTAGAGAAAAAGGTATATAACCCCTTAAGTAACATTATTTGGAATGTCGACAATACCGTTCAAATTATAAGAGTGAGAAGTGAAATTCTTGTAAAATAAATGAAAAATTTTTTTTACATTCTCAGTTATGACTGGCCACATGACACAGTAAACTTCAGTAAGCTTTCAACAAACTTTAATGTGAAAGTTTGAAACGTTTCATATGAAAATTTGTTCAAGCTTACTGTGCCATGAGAGTATTCCATTGAGAAGAGTACAAAGTTTGAATGTTTTCAATAACATGCATTCCCTGCACACTTTTATTCTCTGAAAATGCAGGAACATTTTGCATGTAACAAAAAAAGTTATTTTAATACGGCAAAATTCGAAAAAAAATTGATCAGGTATGAGAAAACTACTTTTAAAAGAAAAATGTGTGACGTCACAGTGAGGATAAACCATATAGTACATGGACCGCTCGTCGCCTATCTTGTTGTACGTTGAAAATCGTGATATACACATGAGACAAGTTGTTATGTCCAACCCCTTAGCAGCAATACAATTGTCTGCTGCAGTGCTGCCAACCGCTGCACACAATTGTATTGCTGCTATAGGGTTGGACATAAAAACTTATTCCATATGTCTGCCACATTTTTTCGGTACCCGACGAGCGGTCCATGTATTATATGGTCAAGGACTCGTTACCTATTATGTTTGTTCAATATATATGTATATGCAAAAACATTAAATACGTGTAAACATGGTGTAACTCAGTGAAATCTTTCAACAAAACAAAAGAAAGATAAAATATTAATGTTATAATTTCATAATCGTAAAAATGAGAAAATTAGATATTGGCGAGTCGTGGGGAACTGACAAATTAGAGGCTCGGTTAGAAGCAGCGCGCGATGAACTTCGAGGTTTGGACCGGAATATTCGCAAAATTTTGGGCCGGGATCATCCGGAAGGCGAAAATGGTTCCGCCCATCAAACACAAAGGTTCGATGTTAACACACGATTCTCATCTGCATCGTGAAAAGCTGAATTTTTTGTATCCGTTTTACTTTTTTAAATAAATTTCCGACTGGTGTTTGATGTCGGCAACATAACCTCAAACAACTTCTAAATATTCAACTCGATTGCAAAAAGTTGATTTTTCACAAGTATTTTTGAGTTTTGAGATTGTAGTTTTTGATTTTTTCGTTTATAAATTTGGTATAAGATGACAAAAAGTTGTGTTTTGCAATATAAATTTGTAAATATGGGATTATTTACAAATTAAAAAAAAATTTTCAATATACCTAATTTGAGCTCTCAACCGCTCATTTGAAAATTACAAATTTGTTGTAGAAATAATTAAGTTAAAATTGTTTCATCAAATTTTCAATAATTTTTGAATTTTTTTTTTCATAAATTTATTAATTTTATTATTATTATTATTATTATTATTAATTTTATTATTATTATTATTATTATTATTATTATTATTATGTATTATTTGTTATATATTTATTATTTTTCAAAAAGAAATTTACTCAATCTATTAAATTCAATAAACAAAATTTAGGCATCGAAAAAACTATATAGAAAATCACAAATAAATGCCAAGAATCGCTATAATAATTTGAAAGTTCGATTTATAATTAAAAAATAACTCAATTTTGATTTATAATACTTTTGCATAGACTCGTTCAAAAGCGACCAAATCAACGAGAAGATCGTCGCCGCGTTGTACCTGACTTCGCCAACAATGAGTTTGTCCCGAATAAAAAACGATGGGTTACTGGGCCCGTTACTGCAGAGCCGAAGACAGCTTTTAGTCGTTTAAGTGCCAGAGTAGTATACAATGCAGACGATAGCGCTGATGAAGACGAAATGTCCAAGGTTCGCAATTCCGCACTAAATGTATTGCTCTGATAAATGTGCAACCATAATCTAAGTATACTGTAATTTTTTGACTAGCCTGCAGTTTCTTCTCGGATAATTGCAACACCTCGAGAAATCCCTTCTCGACAAGAAGTGATCAGGCGTGAAAGAGTTGACGAACGAAGCCGACAAAGAAATAAGAGAATGTTCGGAGCTCTTTTGGGGACTCTGCAAAAGTTCAGGCAGGAAGAGACGAAACTTAAAGCGAAAGTAAGAAATGGGTTGTTAAATAGAATACAAAAGTATAAATTTACATTTCCGAGTGTAAAGTTGAATGGACCGTGAAAAATGTTTCAGGAGGACAAAAAAGCTGAGGTAGAAGCCAGGGTGGAAGAGGCAAAAAGAAAAGAAAAAGAAGAGATGAAAAAGGAAAGGCAGCAACTTTTCCTATCAAGGAAACGCCAAATGGCCGAAGTCAGGGTCCTGGAGATCAAACTTGCTCGCAGTCGACAATTCCATGAGTGGCGGGCTGCTCATGCACCTCTCGCCAATTTCATCAAATCACTGTCTCATCCCATTATTTATTATATTCCGAAACGTATGAATGAACGCACGACTGCTTTACTCACAGAATCAGCAAAGGAGCTCAATGGTTTGTTTGGGGCAAATATTTGACTATTATTTTATGTTTTGTAAGAATATAATATCTTCCCAATTTTGTGATTACAGATGAGATAGATTTGAAGGAGAAAATGCTTCAAGAGGAACTTGAAATGTTAGATGCGCAAATTGGTCTGGGAAAAGGTCAGCAAAACTATGAGAACGAAACGAGCGTGAACGAACCAATGCCTGACGAAACTCAAGCAACCGAAGAGGCTGATGAGAATGAGCTAAATCGTGAAATGGCCATGGAAACGCTGGAAAGTGTGAGCTCTCCTGTGATGGAAAATATGGACATTGATAGAGTGGAGAAAGTGATAGACGAAGTTTTTGAGGAGGAAAGAGAATCGGACGAGGCCGCTGTTCAAGAAGAGGAAACCAATGGCTAGCTTTTGCAGTATGATATTACCAATGTAAATAATATCGCGTCACAGAGATTGTGAAAGCTAAACAATGTTTAATTATTACTTTTGGCCAAGTCATTGTAACTCCATTGTGTTTTATATACGGTTTACATTATTTTATGTAAGAGAAATCATTATGTAATAAAAGTATTCTTTTGTTTCTTGTAATAACAGTTGTTTTTCATTAAAGCTTTTTTTCTGCAGAATTGGTGTTTTTATTGATTTTCACTCTTGGGATTTTGATATGGATTTAATATGTAAATGGTCGCAAATATTAATTAAGTTTTTGTTCTTATATTTGAGGCTTAAAATTTTTTTCATTTGGTTTTTTTGTGATTACTTGCCACACCTATTTTCAGTACCATTTACTTTACTGTACTTTACATGTATTTTGGGGTTAAAGGATTTCCACAATAATTCACATTCGAAAAAAAAAATGTGGTGAGCCACCTAACGAGCACGAGCGTACTAACCGATTTGCAGTTAAGTACGCAGTGCATGAGAATTCAGAATAACTCGAGAAAAGAATTGGCGTAGCCACCTAACGAGCATGAGCGTGACTAAATTCTTTTTTTCTAAAAATTCCTCTTGTTATAGTTTGTAACATGATCAATTTCTTTTTGGAGTTGCCAGAGGGAGGGAATCCACTACAAAGAGCGTTTTGAAAAATTTTGGCGAAAAATTTCTCGGCACCGCTGATCGGTCACAGGCCATTAAGCCGCTTCGCCATATCAGCCATTAGAAGTATCTTCCGAGACTGTGTATGTTTTGAAGCCTTACGCATCACGCGCGTGTACAGAAATTTTCCTTGTATTTTGCATTCACATCGACAAGCGTGTAAATCGGCGATGCATGTTCATGCACGCCAACTTCGGCGCGGGTAGACAGGCGTATAAATAGATATCTTGTTGCGTTTTATTACGCGTGCAACAATCCGAAAAGCACGACAAAACGATTTCGTACGAGGCATGCGATCTGTGCGTTACGATCGTTTATGCTCTATAATTTTCATATTCATCTTACATTTAGCCCAGCTTCTCGAGAAACATGTCGCACGCAATATAAAATAAGTATGAATGAAAAATAATTATTAATAATCAAGCAATCATTAATAACTATCGATTGAATTTTTCAAAATTATAATCAATATTTATAATTTGCATATGTACAGTCCCTGGCCATATTATTAGACCCATGCTCAAAAATTACCTTTTTCCATTTTAACTACACATCACGTTCATTATTAGACAGTTTTAGTTAAATTATGAGAAAGCATATATTATACAATGAGCTTTATTCAAAAAGTAGTGATTTACATTAGATTAAAGCATTTATATTAATTAAACACGATTTTTCGCCAAAATCAGTATTTAGTATGGCCACCTTTAGCAGCTAACACGGCTGCTTATACGACGAGGCATGCTGTCAATGCAATTCTCAATATTTTTCCTGATCTCTACGTTATTTTTCCAGGTGTCATTGACTACACGAATCAGATCCTGCTTGGTTGTAGGAGCATGCTTAAAAATTAAATACCAGGATTTCAAAAATATGTTCAGAAAAAATTTAAGTGATTTGAATTAAATTATGAGAAAACATATTATACAATGAGTTTTATTCAAAAATAATCCACGTAAATGATGAATCCGATCAATTCGTTTGAAATCTTTATTTGAATATAAAACTTCTCAAAAAGTAGTGATTTACATTAGATTAAAGCATTTATGTTAATTAAACACGATTTTTCGCCAAAATCAGTATTTAGTATGGCCACCTTTAGCAGTCAACACGGCTGCTATACGACAAGGCATGCTGTCAATGCAATTCTCAATATTTTTCCTGATCTCTACGTTATTTTTCCAGGTGTCATTGAGTACACAAATCCGATTCTGCTTGGTTGTAGGAGCATGCTTAAAAATTAAATATCAGGATTTCAGAAATATGTCCAGAAAAAATTCAAGTGATTTGAATTACGATCTGACAAGTTTGTAAGTGTTTAGATTTCTTCTTATACTTAAAGATAGTTCTCTAAGCATATCGTTGTTGACTGCAGCAGTAAAAGCATGCTGCGTCGCAGTATATCTCGAGTTTTTCCCTGAGCAGACGAAAATGCGCGTAAATTTAGCATTTGGGCTTACAGCCAGATAATTCTCTGCTTCGTGGTGTGAAACGACCTTTGCTCATTTCATACCCAATATCCCATAAAGCACTTCTTCATGCAATACAACTTCAATTATCCATTTGGCATGTGTAACCAAGCATTTGTTTCGTAACGAAAATGCTGATTTTCCTTACTGGTCATTCACTTTCACGAGAAACTTTATGTACATATTTTCCACGTTTAGTACCCAATAAGTTGTATTTCTCTTAAATGGTAATAAGAAACTTTCTAAATTTCGTTTAAACTGAATTCACAATGAAAAACGTATCTTCTTTAGAAATATATTAAAGGATGAGTGTCGATCGATCCTTTTTTCATAAACTTTAAGTGTCCGTAAGATTTTACTGAATTGCACCTTTTAGTTACTAAATTAGCTTTATTTAAAAGTTTGGATTAGAAATCGCAAGAAATTAAATAGAAAAGCAGATTCGCCAATAATGACACTTAAAAGCCGCCTTAAGGTAGTTCTAGCACTTGGGAAATTTGCAATGGATTTTCTTGAAATTTTGATAATTCTTCATGTCATATCTAATATGGGGTGAATATTTCACAGATTTCGATAAACAATTATTTGAAATCAACGTGTACGTATTTTTACAAAATTTTTTAAACCTAATTCTGAAAAAATTCTTGAATATTATTTTTATGCTCTATAAATTTTTTCGAATGAAAAATTTACTCTTTTTTCGCGAGTAAAATTTGACTCGAAAGTTTGATTTGCAAGACTCTCACTCGAAAAAAATTTAGAGAGTATGTATAAAGTAAGTTTCCAAATCTTATACTCATGGTTCTGAATTAATGTTACATTCAGAAATTTTTAATTTTCATTAGATATTTTTTTTCTTTCGCGAAATATTGATTTTTCTTTAGTCAAGCATCTTTAGAGTTTTTAAAGGAAATTATCAAAATTGTAAAGTCCGTTCTAAATTTTAACAGTGGTTAAAACATCTAAAGAGACGCAACCACATTTTTTCTTATTATTCGATATATATTTGATGGGATGAAGTAAAAATTGTTATTCAAACATTTTGATCAGAAATTGATCCAGCCTGGAACATAACTTTGGTTTCAAAAATCTGGGTCGAAATTTGAAGCATTATGCGGTCGTAGATCAGATCAAAAATTGATCGATGCCTATCAAAATCTTGCATCAAATCTGGGTTGAATCTGGAGGTATTTGGTTTTCCGGGTAGCTTTAGGACTATTCAATCACGCAAAATTTCTCAACTGAATTCTTTAACCTAAAGTTATATTTTTTTGTATCAGCAATATATATTTATATTTTATACATAATAATAATATTTTTTTGCTACACCAGTTTTGAGAGAATCAAACGAGGACGAAAGGAATGTGGATTTTTCGTATAATAATATTTATTTTTTAAATTTAATAAATAAAATGAATTCAGAAATAATGAATTTAAAGAGTGAGCTTGGAGTTGCTTTGAAAGTGGTTAAGCTCATTGAAAAATTGGCCTTTTTTTCTGCGGGGCCCAAATTTCGCTCGTGTGATTTCCATCGTTCTTATGATGATACTTACTAATAATCCATGTAGTAAATCCGAGTCAAATCAACGCGCGAGGCGCGTAATAGTAAATCTAGTATGAAAGAAAATAGCAATGTCGTTGCAGAATGAAGAGGCGTGAACATAAATGTCCACGGCATATTTGCTCACCAATGGTCCATGGTCGGATGGAGCCACCCGTTTATTCTAGCCACGCCTTACGTTTCTTGACTCGCTTTTGAGCGCATTTTGCCGGCCTTCCGGTGCCCCTTCCATGTATATTTATCTGTACCGTGCGCTCCGTCGAGCGTGCGCGCTTCTCTTCGGCTGTAACAGATTTTCGCGTGCTCCGCTTTAGCGCTTACTCGTACACATACGCACTCACGCAGGCGCGGCGACAGAAATCAGAAACCCTTTTCCTTTTGTATCCGCTAGAATACTGAGCAGGGTCGTAGGCAGTGGAATTTTCGGAAGGGGTTTTTTGAAAGAATGTTTTTTCTTCGCGATTTTATAGTTATTAAACTGATGAACCAATTTGGTTCACTTTCAAACAAAATTCTAGTTCAGACAAACAAATTTTGTTTCAGGCTAAAAATTCACGTTGCAGTTAAAAAAAATGTGTCACTCTAAAAATGTATTGAAGTGAACCAAATTGTTTTTTCAGTGCATTGATAACTCAGTTGCGATGCCATTGGTGAATCAGTGGCGATACACTAAAAAATGACAGGTCATAGTGACGATATATAAATTTGAATTTTTATGATCGATAAGAAACACACATTTTACGAAGAAACCTAAGCTGAAAAATCCGAAAACAGTAAGCAAAATAAAGTTGCTATTTTTTGAAAAGTGCATATAAAATATAAGATTCGACTATATGTTATTCATCAAATTTTGTGGTATTTTTATAAATTTCTAGAACTTGATGCCGTAATTGATTTTTCAGGAAACAGTTTCTTTTATGAACATTTCTAGTATTCCTTGTTTTTTCTTTCATATTTTTTCAGTATTTATATTATTCGAAGAATTTCCCGGTATTTTTATGAATTTCTATATAGATTTTTAGGATTTAAATATCTACGATTCAAAGTTTTATATATATTTAAGACAATGTCATATTTACATACTTTTTTAGTAGTGTTAAATTTTGAGTTACTCCTATTTTTTAGTATGCATGATATTTTTGAAAATTTTGTAGTATTTGTATAGACTTCTAGTGTTTTTATTTTTTCAGATGTAGAAGAAATTACGTCCAATACATGGATATTTATAGTTCTTTATAAATTTCTTGTATTTTCATATTTTTGTAATATTTATGAGATTTCTTTAGTATATTTCTGTATATTGCTATGTACAAAACAGTACTTTCCATAGAATTCTATCAATTTTAGTATTCCTTCATAGTTTGCATGGTTTGAAAGATTTCCCGGCAGGGCCGGATTTAAGAAATTATGCGCCCTAGGCCAATCACATTTCGGCGCCCCCCCCCCCTCCTCACCACCGCCTCTACCGTTGTCTAAATGTTGTGTGTATACAGGTTTAAAAAATCATGGAAATCCAGAAATTCATAGCAAATAATTTTTTTAGAAATTTTTGTATTTGAATTTGTATCAACATATAGATCGATGCCCGACAAATTTCAGACGATAGATATAATTTCTTTATAATTTAAATCAACTTGCGCCAAACTTTGTTTGGTTTTTTTTTCCCTTTTCAATCCCACAACTTTTAATTCTCCCGAGTCGAAATCTGAAGCTCCAATATTTCTTCAACCTTCTCCATTCTATTGTTCTCGGATTAACTTACAGAAAATTCCCTTCTCCATGCTTCTCGATAG
>JAPYZL010131571.1:0-17444 GCA_030522825.1 Platygaster orseoliae
CATTTGAAGGTTGGTACTATATAAAAATAATATGCATTTAATACTAGCGACGCCATCTATGTGTCAGACCGGGGACTTATCAGCCAACCTGTTATGTTGATCATATTTTATCATTTTCGATAATTTTCAAATTCTTGATCCAGAAGTCAAGTCATTCTTGATAATTTTTTATTGTTTTTCATCATGTTTGTAAAATAAAATAAAAGTTAGTATCGATCATTTTACTTAATTTTTCGTAATGTTTAGATCCGTGGTCAAAAATTGAAGTCATTCTTGATCATTTTGCATTACATTTATAAAATAAGACAAGTTAGTACAGATCATTTAACATCATTTTTCAAACTAAAAGTTTCACTTTATTTAACTTAATTTAAGCATATAAATATGAAAATGTTTTCCTACCCAGTTTGTAAATCAACATTCTCATGGAAAAACATTTGTTTCTCATTCGACTGCATCACATTGAATATTTGTTTTGTACCTGGTAATTATGTAACATTAACTGTGAGTTACCTGATGAATTATTTTTTAATCATATTTAATATACTATAATAATTAATAATTATTGTAATATATTAAAACAATTATGTAATATACTATAATATATTATGTAAGACTGTATATTATTTGCATTTTGTTATTATTATTTATCATACTTTTACATCGTTATTAACATGTCAATAATATACTTGGACAATTTTTAAATATTACAGTTTTTTTGAAAAAATGTGTTGATAACGTGTTAAAATACGATGAAAAATGATCGACCCTTAAGACGACTCGGAAGCTACTGTAGTGCGAGAGAGATGCATAGAATAGAAAGTAAATGAGAGGAAGAAGGATGAAAAGAAAATGCCTCCCGTGTCGTCTTAAAACCTCAATTATTTCCCTTAATTTATCATCACAAAAAATGAAAAATAACGTGATGAAATACGATGAAAAATGATCGACTTGAAAATCTCGACCATTTCACATATTTTTTTTTTTCAGCAGGGCAGAACAACGATTTTCGAGAATTGCCAATATTATAATCATCAGTCTTACATTATACAAAGAACGCTGCAGCCCAATTGCATTTTGATTTTGTTTTTCTTGATCCTGATATTGTCGCTGCAATTGTAGATGTAAACGAAACCGTCTTCGGTACCAAGCCACATGGTTGGCTGGTTCGCGTCTTCTTCATTATTTGCGTCATTTGCAGCGTCCTCCGCAACGCTCGCGGCGTCCACGCACGGAATGTCATCGAAGTCCGAATCCTCGGAACTGGAACTACCCAAAAAACACGAAATTCTCCAATAATGCACAACTTTCGAACGAATATTCACGTACAAAAATAATCTATCGGCATTTAAGAACAAATTGTGCAGAAAACGAATATGTATTTTATTTATTTGATACGCTTTATTTTTATTCTCCATAATTTTCATGATTTTTCGATCACTCAAAGCCAAAAAAATGAACTTTTACTTTTACTACGTAAAATTTTACTATACTTTTACTATACTTTTCTTACGTAAGATGAGTTAGGTTTCTTTAATTATAAAAACTTTTAATAATAACAATTTGTCAAGTGACATTGTCAATTCGTTTTATTTTACACCGTAGTTTGGAAAAAACTACGCGCAAATGAAAGGCTGAAAGGATTGAGAAATCATGAAAATTATGAAAAAAACAACTTTACTATCTATCAAAAAAAGTAATTAGTATAATTAATAAACTTTGTTTTTTATTTACAAATGTTGCACTGTTAAAGGTCAAAGTTCACTCCGGAGTTATTAACTACACAAAGCTATTGAATAAATGAATGGATAATTTTATCGTCATGAGGAATAACAGTTGCTAAACAACTTTGCTTACATTCTAGTGCATTTAAATAATACGTGATTCTATGAACGTTTTGTAAATGCAGATAGATACTTGATTCCTTAAAACGACACCGAAAATACCTTCCGTGCCCCACAAAAAAAGCATCCTCACCTGTCCAGCTTTATGTTCACGCTGTCAGTTTCTTGCACCGAAATACTAATGTTACTTTTACTGTTAGCGAAGGCACTGCTATTAGAAGCTCGCGTGTTCAAACTGCGAACGAGAAGTATTTGTACAGAGAGTTAGGAAAAGACGATTGGTACATGATAAGTCGAATATGATCGATCAGTGTTGACAGAGAATGGAGTTTTTTATTTAAAAAACAAGGAAAAGCTTGGCAGAGACGTAGGCGAGGTGAGGGGGAGGGGGGTAAACTACAACTAAAACTTTGGTTATGACAACCAAACCTTCTGTCATAGCAACTTATGCTCAATTTTCATGACTGATCCTTAAGTTGCAATAACCAATAATTTGGTTATCATACCTAAAATTTTAGTTGCACTACCCAAAACTTTGGTAGTCTAAAATTTAACTAAATCAATGGTTGCTGTAACCAAAAATTTTTCTCCGCGCAGATCAACTTCCACTGTTTGGCAACGCTGTGATCAAAATTGTACAATTATGTTACAGGGGACTTCATTTCTATATGTTATAAATAAAAAAATCCATGATAGTCGGGATGAAGAAGAATAAAAAGGTGGTGCGAAGCAAGAAAAGAGAATTTACTTGTTTGTGCACGCGGGTACGCTGGCGACGCAGAGGATCCGAGCGTTGCAGATGCCGTTGCACGAGGTCACTTGCGGGGGTTCAGGGCTGAGGCTTAGGACGCAGATTTGACCCACGGAGCCGTCGCTCTTGCAGACCCAAACGTCCCGGGCGTTCTCCCCGTTCGTCAAGGTCGGCGCCGCGCACGTGAACTGGAGACCCGCGCGGGTCTTCCGCACCGGGAGCGGGCCCACGAACTCGGGGCAGGGTCTTCTGTCCGCAGACAAAGCTGCGATTTCAGGGGTTTGATTTCGATAAACTAGGCTGGTTTTACACTAGAATTTGGAATACACTCTCTGATTGAGCTTCAAACCATTTCAAGTTTCATATGGTGTGCGATTATTTTGGTTGTATGTTCATTAAATGATTTTTTAAATTTTACCAAAAACGGAATGATAGTAATTTACACTCTCGAGATTCAAATCTGAACGATTTGAAAGCGGAAACAAAAATATTGAAATGAAATAAATTCATAAGTAAATCAATAATTAGGTAGTATAAATACGATTTAAATTTATTCATTATTATTTAAAAATTTATTTGCAACATTAAAAATTTATTTGTCTTCTAAATAAAATACAAATTATGAAAATTCAACATACAATCAATCACATTTTTCTTATTTATATGGTATATAATTATTTTTATTTTATGTTCTTTGAATGATTTTTGAAATTTTACCAAAAACGGAATAAGAGTAATTTCCACTCTCGAGATTTAAATCACAAGAATTTAAAAATGAAAATGAAAATATTGGAAAAAAATTCACTCATGAGTAAATCAAAACTCAGGTATGATCATAACTATAAAAATTTATTCATTATCATTAAAAAATATATTTTCAAGATTAAAAATTTGTTTGTCTTCGAAATAAAATGCAAATTACAAAGAATCAACATACAATAAACTATATATTTTTTATTTATATTGTATATACTTATTTTTATTTTACGTTCTTTGTATGATTTTTGAAATTTTACCAAAAAGGGAATAAGAATAATTTCCACTCTTGAGATTCAAATCACAAGAATTTTGAAGGTGAACACGAAAATATCGAAATAAAATATACTATTAAGTAAATTAAAAATTAGTTGTAGTAATAACGATGAGAATTTATTAATTAATTTCCACTCTCGAGATTCAAATCGCAAGAATTTTGAAAGTGAAAACAAAAAAATCGATATGAATTATCCTCATAAGTAAATGAAAATAAAATATTATGATGACAATGAAAATTTACTTATTTATACTATAAAATATATTTAATACATGAAAAATTTAATTTTCTTCTAAGAAAAATACAAATTACTAAAAATCAACATACAACAAATTATATTTTTCTTATTTTTATAGTAGGTATATAATTATTTTGATTGTATGTCCTTTGAATGATTTTTGAAATTTTATCGAGAAACGGAATGAGATTCATTTATTACACTCTCGAGATTCAAATCACAAGAATTTTGAAAGTGGAAACAAAAATATTAATATTGAAATAAAATATACTTATTAATAAATTGAAAAATATGTATTTTTATTAAAATGATAACTTATTCATTTATAGTAAAAATTATATTTGCAACATTGAAAGTTTGTTTTTCTCCTAAATAAAATACAAATCACGAAAAACAAACATACAATAAATTACATATCTTATTTATATAGTACATAATCATTTTGATTGTATCTTGTTTGAATAATTTAAGAATTTCTACCAAAAACAGAATGACAATAATTTCAATTGTTGAGATTTAAATCACAAGAATTTTGAAAGTGAAAGCAAAAATATGTATATAAAGTATATTAATGAGTAAATTAAAAATTGTATTTACAACATAACATATTCATTTATCTTCTGAATCAATGTGAAAATTACGAAAAATCAAGATACAACAAATATTTCGATTAATATCATGTTAATTTATATAATATATTTTTATTATATTATTATTATTAATCTTGACGAGCAACAGAAATTTTCATTAAATTCATTAATTTTAGATAAGTTTTGATTATGTTTTAAATTAAAAAAAATTTTATAGTACTTATAATGAAATTAGTATAATAAAGTCATATGAATTGTGGATAGTTCTAAAAAAAAAACTAGATAAATATATGGGATTCTAGATAATGTGTATAAATTCCGCAAATTGTGAAAAATATTCTAATTCTCGTAAAACTACAAAAACTGTGTAATACCCTTGACATTTTTCAAAATTAACACACTTTATTTTCCAACTTTGCAACCTCAACTCTTTCAAAATTTTCCGAAATATCAATGAAAAATACATTAGAATTTTCGTTTGAAGCCCTGATTTTTTACATAAAACGATAGAATTTTAATAGTCGGCGGTGGTTTTTAGAAAACATCAGAAAAATCTATAACATTATTAATGAAATCATAAAATGAAATGAAAAATGATTACCTGATAACTCCCAATTCATGCATAATTTTAAATCTACATCATCACTTACCTAGTTTCTGTTTAGCATCTGTAAAACTCTCTTCCCAATTCGCTCTTTTGTCTGGTTTTGCGAACATTATAGATATGGTTTCCACACCAGATCTAGAATCATACGAAAAAAAAACTCATAACCACAATTAAATTAACTATGTATACGTCATATACATAAATCGCGAATAGAATAAATTTAAAGTGTAAGATTTGATGTATCAGCAAAAAGATGTGCTGTTTCAGAATATATAACTTTTGCAAAAAAATTTCGTTGTGTCACATCTTTTTTCCTATGCAAGAAAATAAATTTTTGGTTTCAAATCAAAGTTTCAGTTATGATAAATATAAATTGAAACTGGTGATTCATTTCCGTGGTTACTGGTTGAACAGTGGAAGCAACGTTATAAATAAATTCCTCCTTCTGGCTACGTGAAACCTATAATAAAAAAGAAAAGAAAATCATGACTCACTGAGTATTTAGGGTGAGTTCCAAACACGCCAACGGTGAATGAGCCGCGTTTTTCTCGGCCAATTGACGCTGTGTCTGCGCGAGGCATTCTTTAATGAGATCTTCCATCTGCGTTTTCGTTCCGTGCAACATTGAAGCCAGTTCCTGCATCTGGCTCAAAGTGTTGCAGTCCTCCCGCAAATTATCCACTTCTCGAGCCATTTTCCGCAGATTCTCGTCTTTGGCTGAAAGCGAGCAACTTGCAGATATACCGAAAATCTCGTGAGTTTCGCGCAACTTCTTACCTTTCATCACTTCCATGTCGTCCAATGGAATCCGCATTAGCATTTTGTACTTGTTGGCTTCGAGCAAACCTACCAAACTGTTTGGACAGGAACTCCTGTAATTCGAGTTACGCTGGTTAGCTCGAATTTGAATAGAAAGTTCAGAGAATTCATAAAGTTTAGCTTACGAAGAGGGTTTTTTGATGGTTCCGCTTCTGCGTTTGATGCTAGTTATCACGAGGAGGTCGGAAAAAAGCAAAAGGGCGCGTTCCTTTCGTGTGCCTTGATTTGTTGCAATAGTGACTAGATCATGGCGAATGAACACTCTGAAATATATAATTTTTTTGCTTGTTTAAAACGAAAGTTTGATTACATGATGCCTAGAATTTGGATTTCCTTACCTATCGTTGGTGACAATCCCCGCGAGGCCCTCGACGAGTGCCTGGATCTCTCGAAGAGTGGACTGCTGTTGCTCCCATTCGAGCGATTCCCTTTCCGTGCAATTAATTTTAACGACGAGCTCGTGGACTTCCTTTTGCGCAGACGAGAGCAGTTCGTAATCCGGATGCGTCGGGTCCGTGTGTTTCAGCAATCTCTGAATCAGCAGCTCGTAACGTGGGATTTTCTGCACGGGCTTTATCAGCAACTGGTCCAAGCCCAGCTTCCCTTTGTGCTCGCGTTCCATTGCCTACGGAGATATTTTCGTTTCGATATCGCAAGCGTCCTCCAAATTGCGGGCATTCAAGTTTTTTTACGTTAAGGTAAAAAATTTCAAGAATGTCCACAATCCATTTAGAAAGTTTTTCTATCGAAAATTTGATTCATGGCGTCGTATTACCTCGAGGAAACGAGCGAAAGCTGGCTTAGCCTGGCAAGTCGTTTTGATAGCCTTTTTCGCGGATTTCCAGTTGTCCAAAAAAAGCGTGTACGCTTCCAGTACATCCGGTTTCGTGAACTGAGGAGGTAACAGAAATAAATATAACTATTGTTTCTGGGTTCGCGGAGAATCATCAGCAAAAAACATTATTGAGAAAACCGGTCAGTCAAATATACCGCGATCGTAATTGCTGTTGACTCTCGCGATTAGCGTGTTTGCCCTCACCACGTTGAGAAAGACGTCACCGATTGTCTGTCTTAGTTCCCAAGTTTCGAGGCGCTTTCTCAATTCCTCGAGAAATACTTCGTGGTGCCCCAATATTGTCGGAATCTAGAATTTTGACCTTTTTTAATCTAAATTTAAAAATCCAGATGAAGTAAAATAAAATCGAAAATAGTATGTGCTTGCAATAAGCACATTTTCTTATGCAAAATAACCGGCTCGGAATAGACGCCGCGAAATCAAAGCCATTGTTGCACGCAGAATCGGAAACTTGTTGAGTCGCAGCTTCCTTCGCACGGTCTTGGAAAATCAATACGCTTTATTGCTGTTGCAATAAAATCCCACGTGCCGTGCGATCAATCTCGCCGTATTCATTGTGCCCCTCGGGAGGAGCTGAATTTATGCTCGCGTTATCGCGAAATTGATTGTCAAATCAGAGAAATTTATTCAGAGGTAGCTTATGTTTTGACAGAATTGTGAATTCAATTAAATTAAATCAGCAAAAACCATGAATAAAAATTTTTCATTTAAATTTTTATATAGGTTCTTTGTAATTTTGATCTGGAATTTCCGGAGTTTTTTCAAAATTCAGGTTTCGAATGTCACTCACTTGATAAAATATTTCATCGACTATAGCTGCATCCACTAGGCTCGCGTTTTCTGAATTCTTCAGTGGTTGCAGGTATTTCTGGAATCAGGGGAATTTCGTTAATTTAATCCAAGATAAGGTCGAATGGTTTTGGATTTATTAAGAACTTGATTGTGCAACGATTTTCATATCGTTTAAGACGTTGGTTTAGTTTTCGTTCTTTGACTTTCCGATTACGGGAAAACGAGTTTTCAAGTTTTCACAGCTCAGGGTTCTGGATTTACACGACTTTTAGAGTTTTTTAATACGTATTTAATATGATGAAATTAGATTTTTGTGATTTCTATAAGTCATTGAGGTTTGATTTTCCTTTTTTTTCTGATACTCTAAGTATTTTTTATGTTTCGTCAATATTTATGCAATTCGAAAGTTTTTTAATAATAAATATAGATTTCTCTGTAGTTTTCTTAAATTTATTGTTTTGAGAATCAAAGTTCTGGCAGTTTTTAAGATACTCTTTGAAGAATTACAGGTCATTCGCCCGAAACCGTTCGCCCGAAATTCCATTCGCCCGAATCCATCCGCCGGAATAACTATTCGCCCGAATTAATTTTTGCCCGAATGCCTTTCAGGAAATGATGACCACACAGATTTTAAATGTTTGACGAATTTCTGCAATTGTTGTATTATATTTTATGTGATGTACAAAATTTTGTAGTATTTTGAGGGATTTTTGAAGATTTCTAGACTTCGGTGATACACCATCAAAAATTACAACGATTTTGAGTGTTCAAATTGATTTTTTAACAGATTCTTAAGTTTTTTCTTTCAGAAATTTTTAAATTTTGTCTCAGGATGTAAATCATTAATAATTAATTTATCAAAATGTTTAATTAAAAATTTATCAAACTTCAACATTGTTAGGTTCCAAACTTATTGTTTTTTTTCCCATGATCATCTAATAGTACATTATTGTATTTCTGGAAAGATCTATTTTGATGGAACAAAAGTTTATGGTACAAGGCGAAGCTGAGGAGTGTAATCGTTTCGTCAAAGAAAGCGATTTCCAAAATTCACAATACAATATTTTTTAAATAATTTATTTTATTTTACATAATATAATAAATTATAATATAATATGGTTAAATAATAAATAAATATATTAAAAAAAATAATATACAAAAGATAATATATTATTTAAATAATATAAATTATTTTTTAAATAATACAAATTCTTTTTCAAATAATTTACATTATTTTTTAGATAGTACAAATTTTTTCTTAAATAGTGTAAGTTTTTTTTCAAATAATATAAATTAAGAAATTAAAATAATAAACGTCCAAGTATCACATTTTTAGCTAATTGTTAATTCAATTTTTTTTCGTCAGTTAATCTTTACTGATGAACTTTATTGAAAATTGTCAAAATTGAACTATTTTTGTTGAAGTTTTAGAATTTCAAGAAAACAATTCAAAAAAACAACTGCAATAATAGCACTCTGACTTTCCTAAGTTTTTCTAAAAAATAAAGTTTACAATTTTCGACTGTTAGAAAAAAACGTGACATAAAATATTAAAAAAACAAAAAATTCAAATAATGAAAAAAACTAATACAATTTTATTCCAATATCTTGAAAATATCTATTAAAAAAACCGAAATTCAAACAAATAGAAATCATGCATCTTATAATTTTGAAATTATCTGAATGATTTGATATGCAGGAGCCGTAAAAAAATTATAATTGAGATGAATAATAAATGAACAAATGAATAATTACATATAAATGATATAACTCACGAACATCATTATTTCAATCTCAATTTCACCTCACCTTGCAAAAAAGTATGAGGGCTTTTGAAAATTAGGTCGACTGGAAATTGCTTTATGTACTCTCAATTCTAAGTATATCGATTAAGCTCTGACGAATATGAAATTCAGATAATAAATTTCAAGTAGCAATCAGAGGCAGAAGGTTGAGTCAAGACAGGAAGTGAATAGTAATTTTTCGTAAAATTTAGCAAAAAGTCCATATTCTCAGCATGAAAATTAAGAAATTATATAAAACTCTTATGCTGTGTGGGAACAGAAATGAGAGAAATTCCTTTTTTTTTGCGAAGGAAGTTCTTCCATGATGAATGGCAAATAGTACACTTTGACCTTAATTATATATACCGAGAAACTTGCTCTGAGCTCGATAACTGGCAAAGAATTTCTCGTCCTCTTGGATCATAAAAAAAGAAATAAATGATAACCAGAAAATTTTTCTCTGCATTATAAGTTTATTTGGGAGTCTATATTATTTATGAAAAAAAATTCACGGAATAATAAAATTTTTCCCCAGAAACTCCATTAACTGAAAACCATTTTTTTGGTGTCTTGGTCATTTGAAACATGGAAAGTTAACTGAGTACTTTCCAGTCGAGATTATGATTTTTTCATCTCGTCGCTTGAGAATTTCCCCTCGTGAAAAACTGCCTACGAATTACTCAAGTATTTTTCTTCCGTTCTCCTTTGATTTTCGCGCAACAACTGCCACGAAATCAATCACGCGGAAAATCGCCTCCACTATCTCATTAACCAATTTATTTCTCCTCTAATGAGCGCTTATCGCGCGCGCACGATCGATGCCTGATCGATAATTAACGATATTCATATTATGAACCAGAGGCGTAGAGATAAGAAATTTTTGCGGGTTCGAATTTGATTAGAAATTTGGGTGCAGTGAATTATTACTAAATATAGAAATAATTTAAGCGTTGCCGATCATTTTCGCGAATTCCTTTTCCCGAAAACCGTTTTCCCGAAAGGTCTTTTTTTCGAATGGCCATTTTCCCGAACGGTCTTTCTTCCGAATCCGATTTCCCGAAGGGTTTTTAATTATCCCGAACGGGAAATTTTGATTAAAATTTTTTTTTTTAATTATAGAACGTACGAAGGACTTTAATACCTACGAGCAATCGCACACAACATCAACCTTTGAATTTTATATCTGAAGAAACTTAATTTGGAATTTTTACCATGAATCTTCTTATTGAAGACTCTTCTTAAAAAACTTTTACCATGACTTTTTTCATTGAAGACTCTTCTTATGAATTTCATAAATGTATACACTTGAAATGAAAGTAAAATTCCAACCGAAATTCGGAAAATAATACTTTCGGGAAAATTGTCGTTCGGGAAATAATACGTTCGGAATAATGGAATTTCGGGAAAATGACCGTTCGGGAACTTGGATTCGGGAAAATGACCGGGAATCTAATTTAAGTGATGAACATAAAGAACAGATGTATTGAATTCTCGAAAATAAATGAAATTCTTTATTTGACAAAGTCAAAAACAATGATTTTTGCCACAGAAGAATTTATTATTAAATGTGAAAAATTTTTTTAAACCTAGCGAGTAACAAAAAAAAAAAATGAGAATCTATAAAAATGCTGAAAATGAACAAATGTTGAATCATGAATTATTGAATTCTAGAAATATTTATATCAAATTTAGCGTATCTTTTGAATAAAATAAAAAGTAAAAAAAAATGATTAATGAAAATCTATGCTAGCGCTTTTTTTAAAAATATCTAAACTTATGATTAATAAAATTTCGAATTCTTCAGCATCAAATGTGACGCGCCACAAATTTTGAAAAACGTATACATGTAGCGCATGTAGCAGCAATCTAAAAAAATTATAGAAATTCATTAAAATACTCCAAATCGCTTTAGAAAAATTCAATACTAAATTCAAAAATTACATAAAAATCTATTCAAAATAGAAAAAATTGAAGCAAAGACAATGAGCAAATAATGGGAAAATAAATTCCAAAATAATGATGATCAAAAAAAAAAAAAAACTTGGAAGTTCTGTACTTATTGATATCTCTAGAACATAAAAAAAAAAATTTAGTTTTCCAAAAGAAATAAAATTCTTTACTTGAAAAACTTAAAAATAACGGTTCTGACTACAGAAGAATTTTTTATTTACATGAAAAATTGTTCAAATATAACGAGTAGCTAAGGAAAATGAGAATCTACAAAAATGCTGAAAATAAAAAAATTTTGAATCATGAAGCATCGAGTTCTCGAAATATTTATATCAAATTTCATCTTTCGAACAAAATAAAAAGTAGAAAAAAATTATGGGTAATAAAAAACTATTAAAATACCAATTTCTTAAATGTCTTATCTTATGATTTATAAAATTTTGAATTCTGAAGCATCGAATGTGATGCGCCACAAATTCTGAAAAATGTAAACATCTAGCAGCAATCACAAAAATTATAGAATTTAATTGGAATGCTTCAAAACGCTTTAGCAATTCAATACTGAATTTATATATAAAATTAAAAATATATTCAAAATAGGATTAATTAAAGTAATGACAATGAACAAATAATAGGATAATAGGAAAACAACTCCAAAAAAATTATGATCGATAAAAAAAATTATAATAAAAAATATTTGGAAATTCCGTATTTATTGATGTCTCTAGAACATAAAAAACAGATTAATTAAGTTTTCCAAAAGGAATAAAATTTTCCATTTGATAAACTCAAAAATAACGATTCTGGCTACAGAAGAATTTTTTATTTAATGTGGAAATTGTTCCAAACCAGCGAGTAGCAAAGGAAAATAAGAATCTATAAAAATACTTGAAATAAAGAAACTTTGAATTATAAAGCATCGAATTCTGGAAACATTTATATGAAATTCCAGTGTATCTTTTGAATAAAATAAATAGTAAAAAAATGGTGATAGAACTCTATATTACGATTATTTTTTGTTGAAAAATCTACACTTATAATTTATAAAATTTTGAATTTTACAGCATCAAATGTGACGCACTTCAAGAAAAAGTCCCTCTTGCATAAAGGCTTTTTTCTCGCAGCGTACCACGAATTCTGAAAAACAATTTAAAAAATTATAGAAATTCATTAAAATGCTTTAAAACACTATAGAAAAATTCAATACTAAATTTAGAAATTAAATTAAAGATATATTCAGTATAGAAATAATGATTCCCGTCCATTTTCCCAAATGCAGTTTCCCGACAGTCAATTTTCCTGACGACCTTTTTCCCGACAAACACTTTTCCAGACAACATTTTTCCTAGCAGCACTTTTCCCGACAGACTATGTTCACGACAAAAATCCTATGATTGAATTAAGTCATATTTTTCCCGACCGACTGTTTCCAAAAATCAAAAAATGCTCTTTTTTTAATTAAAAAAGATAGGTTTTTACAAAAAATGTTATTATTTTGATTGTTTGACCGCAAATTTACATTTTTTACTCATTACTTATTTTAAAAAATTGAAAATTAGAAAAAAAGTTCAATAAGAAAAAAATTATAACTAATAATCAATTATAACATGAAATAATAAATTAGAAAAATTTTAAATTAGAAAAAAAGTTCATTAAGGAAAAAAGTTATAACTTATGAAAACTTTTTAGACAAACTGATCCAGTACAGGTATATTCATATAAAAGAATAGAAAAGCAGTGTCGGGAAAAATGTTGTCGATTAAATTGTTTGTCGGGAAAAGTGTGTCGGGAGAAGTGCTGTCGGGAAAATTGTCTGTCAGGAAACTGCTTTCGGGAAAGTGACCGGGTACCAGAAATAATTGATATAATGACAATAAACATATAATAATAATAAATACTCGGAAATTCTGTATTTATTGACATCTGTAAAACATAAAAAACAGATACATCGAGTCTTCTAAAAGGAATAAAATTCTGTACTCGACAAACTCAAAATTGTAAAATTCTGGTTACAGAAGAATGTTTTATTTATGTAAAAAATTGTTTAAATCTAGCAAGCAGCAAAGAAGAATTGAATCTGCAAAAATACTGAAAATAAAAAACATCGAATCATGGTGTATCGAATTCTGAAAATATTTATATAAGTCTATTCAAACTTCAGTGCAACTTTTAAATCAAATAAAAAGTACAAAAAATATGGAAATAGAAATCTTTGGAAGCACTATTCTAATAATTTATAAAATTTCAAATCCTGAAGCACCAAATGTGACGCACCGCAAGAAAAAGTCCCTTATGCCCTTCCTGCATAAGAGCCTTTTTCTCGCAACGCGTTACAAATTCCGAAAAACGTACACATGTAGCAACAACCCAAAAAAAATCATAGAAATCAATTAAAACACTAAAAAACGTCACAAAATAATTTTCTTTACTTATATACAAGCATGTATAACCACGTACGAAATCGCTTTTCCTATGCTCGGTCGGCTCCGATCTTATCAGTTCCAATGCAACCGCGTCTGACAAACTTTTTCCTCGCCAAAGCTCTCGGAGCGAAAGCAAATCGCTCGCGTGAAATAACGCGGCGAATAAAATGGGACGATGGGCCTGATTGCGCCGCGTCATCTTTACCACGTAAAGTCACGGCATTTTTGCAGTTGTTGCGCACTTAGGTACGCAATGCTTGAATTATTTCGCGCCCGGAGATTATTTATCGGCCCCGATAATCGCGGCTTCGAGTGTTGTTGGCGCAACAAGTACAACTCCCTTTTTACCCACGCGCGCATTTCGAATTCCTGCGCCGTGTTCCCGCGGAAATTCACAACATTTCGAAAGTAAAAACACGAGGAAGTATCAATAAATAAATCTTGTTTTTTCTCCGAAGGGGAGCGAGGAAAAAAAAACCGCGCCGACGTTAAAAAGGCGGAGAAAGAAATGGCGAGACGAATTTTTCATGTCGCGACTCGAAATGAAAGTAAGATGCGACGTAAAGTACGGACAATTCTTCATAGTTAATAGTTTATGAAAGTCGGACTCGAGGGTCATTAGTCACTGTCGTGAAAACGAGCAGCTTGCAATACGAGGTTCTCCTGATCAAGGTCATTGCGCGAGGTTTTGGCAGGGCAAAGGTGATTTCATACGTTGAACACGTCAAACTTGAATTTATTTTTATTATGTACAATTTTGCAAAAAATTAACTGATCGCGACAAATTTTTTATTTCCAGTACTCGTAACTGCTAAAGTTTTTTTTTAAGTTTCAAACAATCATTTTATAGAGTCAAATGAAAAAATTCGATACTATTCCACATAGAAAAGGACAAAATTGATTCGATAAATACTTTATTTCCTCTCAATCACGTTTTTGCCACGCATCAAAGTACGAAACTCGGAGCTGTCGGGAACCAAAGGTAATCCTATTTGAAAGCTGAACTGGATTAGAAACTCGTCAAAGTGAGCCTGTCACCCATTTTTTGCAGGATATATGAAAACTGCTGGATTTCCGAAAAACTACCTAATTGTTTATTTGTAAAGTTTTGATATAGATTTAAGGAAAATGGCAGAGAATTTCGATACAAATGAAATATAACCCTCAAGAAACAACTCGGAAATTCTCGTACACTTAAAAAAAAACATTGTGAAACAATGCCCATGAACAAATAACATTGGAATAACGTTTCAACGAAGCCCTTTGATCACGGTGCAAAACCGTGGGATCTTCAGAGAGCTCGTCCTAGAAATCCATTTTAGTTGGGAGTAGAACAACATCCATAAAAAGCTACATGTTCAAAATAAACGCTCACATTGACTAGTATTTGCAGCGCCTCGACGTAGGAACGCTCGGTGTCATAGAGCTCGACGACGACGTGAGTCCTTGTGTCCTGCAACAGAAAGAACAAAAGAAAACGATTATCGGTTGTCAATATTTCCTTGGCAGTATCTCACGGAAACTCTTTCACAGGCATTTTTCAGAACCTTGATTCCTATTCAAATATTAGTATTTGAAAAACCTTAGCAAAGTCATTGTCATAGAAAACTGTGAAAGTTGTATAGAATTTCTATGGAACTTGAATGAAAATTTAAATAACTAATAGTTTTTGGAAATATGTATAAAAATCTGTTGATAGGAGCCTAACTGGTTTTTTCGTTGCTATTTGGTGAGTTTGATAATTTTTTAAGGGTATTATTTGATTTTTTAATATAATTTCAAATATATATTTTGATATCATTTTTTGAGTGTATTTTTTGACATGATGTACATGAAATAAAGTACGTGAAAACAATAATTTAACAATTATAAATCAACGAATTGCATTAGATATTGATGAAGAAACCAGCTGAGCTCTTATTTGCAGCATTTTTTCCCAAGTTAATTTCTCACGTTTCATGAAATTACGAGTTATTTAAACTTTCATAGAAATTGCACACGTTCTATCAAAGTTCAATGAAATTAATTATTAATTTATTGTAAAAGTATACATCACTATAGATTTTGTTATTTTCCAAATTTGACGATCTTGTTTCAAAAGTGTAATTTTTCGAATTTTTTGAAATTTCGGGAATTTTCAAGTAGTGTAATTGATAATGTTTAGAGTTAGGTATTTTTGAATGTTGTAATTTTTAATTGATGTGTTTAAATCATGAAATAAACTGTTTATGATTTTTAAGTCATTGAGGTTTGGAGTTTCTATTTCGGTTTATAATTCTTATGATATTTTTGATATTTTTTCAGTATTAATAGAATTAGGAAAATTTTCCGATTTAATTAGATTTCGATATTATGGATATTTCATGGTATGTTAATGAATATTTATCCAGTATTTTTATGGATTGATCTATATACTTCTAGGATTTGATGCTATAAAATTGAAAAATTTGAGAAATAATACGTACTCGAATATATTTTTCAAAAAATACTATTTAATAAAAATTTTCATTTTTTAGTGTGTTCCTTGTATTTGTTCAGAATTTAGGTAATTTTCATCATTTCATAGTATTTTTAAAGATTCCTATGTAGATTTTTCGACTTCAATATATGCTTCAAGATTCGAAGTTTTTAAAATATTTTTACTATTTTCTTAAATTCGAATTATTATTTATATTCACTGAGTTGAAATATTCAACGAATTTTGTTTTTCTAGCTATAGCGATCGAATTTAAGCCGGAAACGAAAATTATATAAAAAATCAAATGATCTTCCATTGTTTTCAATCGATGCAGATCGATGAAAACCACGCAAATAATGTATGTACGAAAAATTTTATTTTTATATATAATTCATTAGGTTTCTCAAATTTTTCTGAAATTTTCATGTATTATCTGAACATTTTTTCTTGAATTTTTCTAAATTTTCTGAATTTTTTTCATTTCTGAAGTTTCTGAATTTTTCGTGTTTTTGAAATTTTCTGTCAGAATCACATCCTTTCTGAAATTTTTTATTATTTTCTGATTCTTCTATAATTTTTCTGAAATTTTAAAGTACCTCATTTTCCTATTTAAAAATTTACAATTAGAATCATGCCAAAGAAAAAAATTTCCGAAACTAGAGTAGTTATTTTTTAATGAAAAAAATAAGGAATGCTGAATTTTTTTTTGCCAACTTTATAATATATGCGACTATGTTTCATGTCCTAGTTTTCACTCATTTTGAAGATTTATCATTATTTTCATCAATAATTCTATTCCAAATAATTATTATGCATTCCCACTAATATTATTTTTCCATTCATTACTAACAATAACTACTTTCTTAATTTACGTGAATGATCATTAATTTTTTATAAATTCCAGATTCCAGGATGGGTTCAAACCCTAAAAATAATACATTACTATTATAAAATCCAAAAAACTCATAAGTTTCTCTTACGAACATATCGAAAACATCGAATCCTTTTTTCCCACTACATCTAGTTTACATTAGTGACGCGTGGTATTATTACCCAATCGGCACGAAAGCTTTTCAAAAATCAGACAATGTTTCAAGAAGCTGTCAGTATGCTTTCGTTTGTAATGTTTCTATCAAAAAATGTGATAAATGTGTTTATAACCTTTCTTATAAAAAATTTCTATAGAAATATTATCAGGAACATCATTGCAGGCTGTAGTCTGCGAGAGGTGAGGGCGACTACAGTAGCAATATTTACAGAAAAATGTTCGTTAGCAGACGACACCGTTTCGTTTTTACC
>JAPYZL010131668.1:0-20050 GCA_030522825.1 Platygaster orseoliae
CATGCACTACACATAAACTATGCAAGACACATGAAAAATTTTACTTGATTTAAAAAGCTAATATCAATAGCAACATTTTAACATATCTACCTCGATTGTATAGCTTAAAGTGTTGACGAAATATTCGATATTTTGAACACCTTATAAAACTTTTGGATAGTTACGTATCGGCACTGGTCTGTAACTACAAGTTATAATAAATCCACACACTTCAGCATCTACTTAAAAACAAGCTTATGGAATAAGCTTTCTGACACAGTAAACGGTTTAGACCTACGTCAATTTTAAGTACCGAAAATGGTGATGGCCGTCATTACCCTATGGCCGTCATTACCCCACTTTTTCCTACTGAATTCAAAAAAGTGAGAGTACTTTGAAAATAAAAATCATACGATGTACTGAGATTTCGAGATTGAAATGGCAAGACGTAAAAAATTGCACTGGGAATATGTTGTGCTTCGGTTATTATTTTTTGACATTTTTCTAAATCCAATTTGGAATCATTTGAAATCATGAAATCATATATTCTTAATATATCTTATTACTAAGAAATATTTCGAATATATATAAGGAACAAGAGATCAAAAATTTTTTTATTGAAAATCAAAACTTGTTCAGAAAAAAATAGTGACGAACAAAAGTGCAATTAACTGCATTTTTAAAAAGATATAATTGGAACAAGACAGATTTTAAATTTTACGATTTCCAGATTGAAATTTTATCACAAAATGTATGAAAACTGAGAAAAAAATCTATAAAATTTTAATCCAACCATTAAAAAATGAAACGAAAAATGGATGTTTGAATAAAGAAATCGTGACTTCTACTGTTGAATAAAAAATTCATTTCACAGATATCGACTCATTAAAAATCAATGTTTTCGATTCCAAAAGTCATAAAATGCTCATAACGTATTTATTATTGGATTAACTAAAAAAAAATAAAATCAATAGACTAAAAAAATAGGCAAAAATAGAATAAAAAAAAACTGGAAAAAATTCTAATCGATGAATAATAATAATTTCGAAATTAAAAAATGTATGGTTTTAATATTCCAGAAGAGAAATTTTAAAAATCGTAAATATTTTAAATAATTCGTGGTAATGAATGAAGTAATTTTTCGTTATAATTATTATTCATTGATTTAAATTCATAAATGTTCCATGAAGATTTTTCAATCAAAATTGAGAATTTAGCAAATGAAAAAAAATTTTAGGCACCCAAAGATTCAGTTTATTAAAAATTAAATTTTTGATTCGAAAAGGTTTGTGATATTTATGTTTGGAATGAAATGTTTCCATAAATTTCAATTTTAGAATTTTCTCTAACAAAAAAATGTGATTAAGATATTAAATTTATAAATTTTACCCAATTTATATCATATAGGAAAATTATTAATAAAAAAGTTGAATTTGTTTTTAAATATTGCAAATTTTTATAGATAATTTACTGTAATAATGTCAGTTTTAACGACATTTATTCAAAATCTCTAAATAAAAATTTTTTCTGCTTTCGAGAACACTATTTTCCATCATTTAAATTTATGATTCTTTCATATAAACCTTTTTTTTAACTCTAATTTCATAGCAAATTCGATGAAACAAAAAATATCAAAAATTCAAATTCTGAGTAATTATCTTACAATTAATCAGTAGAACTTTCAAAGTTCGTCAACACAAATTCATCTACTTTATAACTTTTTGGATTCCCAGTCATTTTCCCGAATCCAAGTTCCCGAACGGTCATTTTCCCAAATGACTCTTTTCCCGAAACGCCATTATTCCGAACGCATTATTTTCCGAATGGCTATTTTCTCGAAAGTATTTTTCCCTGAACAACAATTTTCCCGAAAGTATTATTTTCCAAATTTCGGTTGAAATTTCACTTTTATTTCAATCGTATACATTTATAAATTTCATAAGGGTCTTCAATAAAAAAGAGTCATGGTAAAAACTTGTAATTTAAAAATGGTAAATTTTATTTTAATTTTTAAATTCCAAAATTTGAATTCCAAAATTAATTTCAAATCAATTTAAAAATTTAATTTTTAACTCTAACTTCATAATTAAAGATTTCTATTATAATTTTAAAATTTAAAAATTGTAGAGGCGTAACCATGGTATTTCTTGACATTAAGCTGATAGGAAAATTTCCATTCATGAAAATTGAAAATCCTTCGGGAAAACGGATTCGGGAAAAAGGCCGTTCGAAAAAAAGACCATTCGGGAAAAGGGATTCGGGAAAATGGTCGGCAACGAACTTTTTGTTCACAATACAATATCAATTTAAATAACACATAATTCAATGCCGTTTTTTTTAGCATATTAATGCCACATATATGTACTATAAAAAAACATATCACTTTCTTCCAAAAAATTCCAAGTCACCCAAGACAAAAAAAACTCTCCATTCTAGTTTTCAAGATAATCAGTGATAATCCGAACCCTGAGACTTTTCCGTTCCACCAATATGAATAGGTGCAATTAAAGAGTAATTTTTTACGCGACGAGAAGTTTGCGATCGCGGGATTCTTTTTACTTTCTTTTCGGTACGTTTTTTTCGTCGAGAGAACTCGATTTGAATGAGCACTACGGGAAGACGATTTTAACGAAGACGAAGATTCATTACTGGATTGCGAGTCGCAATGAAAATCAGTCGCAAAAATTTACTCGACAAAGTTTATCATTTCGTTAAAGAATCCTGTGGTGAGGTTCACAAATTCTATACGATTCATATATGTAGAGTTTTTTAACTCAACATACAAGGATTTCGATGTTGAATTTTTTCTCTAAAAATAAGTAAAATATAATTATATTATAATATTCAGAATATAAATTATAATATAATTATAGGGATAAAAAATATATATATGAAATGAAGTGAAACCTTTAGACATGATAACCAAATTATTGATTATTACAACTTAATTATCAGTCATGAAAATTGAGCATTAGTTGCTATAACCAAAGTTTTGGTTGTAATACCCAAAACTTCAGTAAGTCCACATTTTACAAAATCAATGGTTGCTGTAACCAAAACCATTTCTCTCCGTGTAAAATAAGAATAAATTCGGAATATAGCAATCTAAGTTGTACGGGATTTTCACGTTTCCTTTCGCAACACACGGTCAGCCTGCAGAATCATCAAAGCGTCCCGAAGCTACGCTATAGGCGAAATCAAAGGAACCCTTCTCCGTTCCGCGACGCAGCTCGCCGTACTCGAGGCGACACGTCGCCGCGATTGAGTTTCGAGTCCGCCTTTTTTCGCGAACGAAAAGACGGAATCGTTCGCGACGTCCTCGAGACAGAGTCAATGTTCATTGCAGCAATGTGCGGGATGTTCCAAGCGAAATCCAACTCGTTCTCTGTTCTGTACTTGCATAACATTTAATAAAGCCGATTTTTCATCAACCACTGAGAAAAAATCTTGCACTTTTTGAAAAATATATTGCAAAAAGTACCATATTATTGTTGTTTTTACAATATTATTGCAGAACTTGTAATAATTATTTTACCTATTACAATACTGTATAGTAAAATTGTCATATTGTATAGAGTACAATATGTATGAAAGTTTTTACTATACGATTTTGGAAATTTTAAAATTTAGACATGCAAATCGTACAGTACAAATTGAAATTTTTACTTTATTATTGCAAAGGATAATATATATGCATAAAGTGAAATATGTAGGGGAAAGTGGGGTAATGACGGCATAGTTTTCATTCAGCATCAAAACACATCCAAAAATTGACATTTTTTATCAAACGAAAGTTCAGATAACAAGTGTAACTCAAATGCTAACAAAGTATATCAGCAGATTTAAAAAATTTTGATTCAAACAAAAAAAAATTAGAATCTTTAAAAAAAATTGGTTTACGTCATTTAGAAAAATGGTGGGGTAATGACGGCCACTCTCAAAAACCGACAAAAAATCGCACAAATATTAACACAAATCGCTGTGAATACTTACTGAAGGCTCTGTGAAGGAAAACAAATGGAAATTCGACATTTTTGTTATTGTAACTTTATTGATAGTTCACAAAAAGCGCAAGAGAAATAAAAAGGAAACATTGAAAAAAATGCCTTAAACTTAAAATGCAACGATATTAATTTTCATCGTCATCATCGAGATCTGAGTCGCAGTTATGGCATGTATAATAAGAGCGCAATTGATAAAATATAGTTACCCCACCTCTAGTGGCTGTCATTCCCCCACTGACCTTATTTTGCGCAAGCATGCCCTACACATAAACTATGCGAAACACATGAAAAATTTTACTTGATTTAGAAAGCTAATATCAATAGCGACATTTTAAAATATCTACCTCGATTGTGTAGCTGAAAGTGTTAACGAAATAATCGATACTTTGAACACCTTATAAAACTTTCGGATAGTTACGTATTGGCACTGGTCAGGAACTACAAGTTATAATAAATCTACACACTTCAGCATCTACTTAAAAACAAGCTTATGGAATAAGCTTTCTGACACAGTAAACGGTTTAAACCTACGTCAATTTTAAGTACCGAAAATGGTGATGGCCGTCATTACCCCACTTTCCCTTCATGTAATATTTTAACTTTTACAACTTGTTTTTCAAATTATGGAATATGTTATTCCATTTTGAAAGTAAATGTCAAAATATGCATGGCGAAAATTCATTGTATATAGTAAAATTTACCATACGTTTTCGAATTTTTCCTTTCGTCATTCAGCTTATTAGCAATCTTAATTTTTGAGGATTAGAATATGAGATTGTAAAAAGTACGAGATGCATATGAAAGAACAAAATATGTAAAGGAATTTTTACAACAAAATATATTTGTTGCTACAATATCATTTGACAATGTTTACAATATGGTATTGCAAAAATTACTATATTATCTAGCAAAAAGTACAATAAGTCTGAGTGATTCCCATTTACTATACAGTATTGTAATAGCTACAATATTTTTTTTCTCAATGTTAAATTGTCAATGTAAAAACTTCGATTCCATAAAAAAAGAAAAATCTCATATTAAATACCTAAAAATTCAAGAGATTCCGAGTTTGATAATACACTTTCAATCATTATGCTGATTCCAATTTTCGGGAAAAAAAATAAAGAAAAAATATGAAATAAATTAAAAAAAAAATGACAGACATGCCAAACAAAGAGACAAAACATGACAGAACCTAATTATGATTCCAGTTTTCTGTGATTAAAAATTTAAGACTCTTGAATTTTTCATTTTGAAATGCTTCGTTTTACATTTTTTATAACTGTACACTCATAGCAGGCCCGAAATTCAAAATGTTGATTTTTAACGCTTTTATCATTTCAAATTTTAAATTTGGGAAGTTTATGATAATATATAATAAAATGATGATTTTTTTATTTATATTCTAGAGTACAAAATTTGAAATTATAAATCGTGGAGTTCAGAAATTTAAATAAATTCAAGAATTTAGAACTATGCAATTCTGTATAAAAAACCGAAAGTTCCAGAATCCCAATTTTTAAAAATTTCATCCCTTCACTGCTCTATAACAAAATCCGTTACTTCGCGATTTCAATTCTGAAATTCACAATAATAAATGAATAACATATAATGATAATTAATATGAAAAAAAAATTGAATAAACACGTTTCAAATATTTAATAGGATCTTACACTTTCTTCGACTTCAGGAATTAAAAAACTGTCACAAAAAATATCACAACTGTCAGAACTTTTTGGAACCTGTGAAACTGTCAAAACTTTAAAATTTCCAAAATGTTAATTACTATAATAAATATCTAGAACTTTTAAAACTGTAAAAACTTTCAGGGCGTTATTTTTTTTTCCTGATTTTACACTGTATTTATGTAATTGTCACAAAAAAGTAAAAGTTATCATGAGAATAATTATAAAAACTCTGAATTAATCGAACTTCAATCAAAAAAAGTTTGAAACTAACAAAGTCAAAACTGTCTCAAATACCACAATCCAAAGTTTTTATAAGAAAAAAAAAAAAAAAACAAAAAAAAAAAAAAAAAAAAAAAAAAAAAAAAAAAAAATTTACTTCTTTTTCAGTCCTAAGGTACCCAAATTTTCAACCACCCATTTTAACCTCCATACCCCAAATTTTCAATGTTTTCCTCACACTTCCATCGTAGAATCAAAAGTTCAAATTCTCTTTCCAACGAAACTATAAGAAACCCGAGAATATGTTTGATTTTGTATGGAACGTCACCTAACACCGTTTTCCAGGCACATCCCGCGACCTTTTCACTACCCTCTCCGCCTTTCCCCCTCCCTTGCCCTGGGAAAACTTCTCCCCTTTTTTCACCCTCCCTCCCTCCCCCTGGTAGCACGGGGGATGTTTTGCATTTTAAGAAGGTGTCGGATCCCTTTTGCTCCGAGACAGTGCTCCCTCGTCGAGGGGTGAGAAGTAACGCGGGGGAGGAGGAGGGGGAGGGAAGGGAGAGAGGAGGAGGGATGAAGGGAGTATACGAGGCAGCCATAATTCACGTCCCCGATAGCTAGGGTGCCTGGAAATTAAAGTTTTTCAAAAAAACTTGATTGCTGATAATGCGGCATTGTCCGGATGTAATTTTGTGTCGTTCGAGAAAGACGTGTATTGGGTTGCGATAATGGAGGGGCGGGGGAGGGTGGGAAGTTTTTTTTTTGCGGAATTCTTGAGGGGGAAGAGGTGTGTACAAGTATTGGAAAGAAAATTTTTGAATTTGAAATTTGATTTATTCTGAAGTGTTTTTGCTATATTTTATTCTAAATAGTTTCACTAGAATGTACAGTTAAAATTCTAATACTATAGGCCGATGACTACAATACGAATATTTTGAATTATACAATGCTGTATAAAATAAAATGTTCTATATTTTATCTTGATCCCTTGTTTCTAATTTTTTTAATAAAAATTACTAGATTTCTTTTTTCAGTCCATTTAACTTATTTTTCCTTTTTTGTCATATTTGATTTTTATAATATAACATTGTTCGTTAAAAACATATCTATATGTATGAACGCATATAAATAAATAATTAAAATGTAGTTCAAATACTTAAATATTCGAAAAATTTTTACAGTTGTGAAATAAAGTTCAAGATTTCGAAGGCTTCAATGTTATTTTATTTTTCTCATGTCAGTATTCATACTGTAATTTGCAAAAACTCCGAAAATAAAAAAAAACATCAGTACCCAAAATTGTATAACTTGAAAGAAAGCAAATTTGAAAATATTTCCATGTTTTTGAAACGCTGAATTAATAATATAAATTGGTACTTATGAAACACAAGTTTTTAATTAATAATTATTTATTTATATTTTATTATTTGTGCAATTGATCAATGACATTTCATTTCCAATATCACAGAATCTTCAAATCGATATTCGAATAATTGAAAAATCAAAGAAGTAGTAAATTCAACAGGAGTGTTCATAACACAATATTAATCATATTTTTTTACTTCCTTCATCTGCAGAAAATATACCTACACTGAGAGAAGAAATGTTAACTATTAACATATGTATTTTCGGATATGGCGAAATAGATATATATTTGCCCCAAAAGTATAACACTTTTGATCAAATATTTTGCCATATCCGAAAATACATATGTTAATAGTTAACATTTCTTCTCTCAGTGTATTTCTCACAGACGTTCGTTTCGAAGACTGAAACCTGGAGAGCTTCTATAAGCTTTTTTAAATGTACTTTGAGAACACGTATAAATAAGAAACGGAAAATATCAAGTTCCTTAAAGTAAAGAATCTTCACAATACCTTTGAAATTCTCAATCTTCTTAAAGGTGACGATCCTTCATGTAAAAACTGTGAATTCGAGTATCTTACATCAAAACATTTTTCTTGATCCATAAATAATAATACTCTCAAAAACATTTTTCTCAGTAAAAAAACCTTTTCTTAAATAATCTTCTCAATAAAAGTACAAATCACAATTATTTTAAGTTTTTGAACTTTTAAGAACCCAAATATAAAATAAAAGTTCATCTTAAAATTAATTTTCAACATCTAAACGATAATAGAATTTTAAAACTTCTCCTTTTTTTTTTATTTGTCGACGACGAAAAAATATTGTGAATGAAATACTTTTTTTCGACTTTCTAAAATTGAATATTCCCAGATATGAATGATCAATAATGTGGTAAAAAATATAGTACAAAATATGGTCAATATAAGGTTTTTCATAGTGAATATTTTTTTTTCAAAACTACAATTTTTTAACTGTACTGGTAAAAACTGTCAGAATTGTAAGCGAATGATCAACAATTATATGGTAAAAAAATATGGTAAAATATATGGTAAAATATATCGTAAAAATTTTGATAATTATAACAATTTATATGATGAAAAATAATTCTTTCAAAACTACTATCTTTTACTGCTCTAATAAAAACTGTCAGAATCGTAAGCGAATGATATTGTATAGTAAAAAATATAGTAAATATTGTAAAATATTAGTTAAAAATATGGTAAAAATATGGTAAATACAACAATTTATGTGGTAAAAAATTATTCTCTCAAAACTACTATTTTTTACTGTGCTAGTAAAAACTGTCAGAATTGTAAGCAAATGATAACCAATTATATGGTAAAAAATATGGAAAATATGGTAAAATATATGGTGAAAATATGGTAAAAAATATGGTAAAAAATATGGTTAATATGTAACAATTTATATGGTAAAAAATAATTTTTTTAAAAACTACTATTTTTTACTTTACTATTAAAAACTGTCAAAATTGTAAGCGAATGATAACCAATTATATGCTAAAAAATATGATAAATATGGCAAAAATATGATAAATGTAACAATTTATATGGTAAAGAATATTTTCTTTAAAATCTACTATTTTTTAATTTACTAGTAAAGCTGTAAGAAATGTATGCGAATGATAACCAATTATATGGTAAAAAATATGATAAATATGGTAAAAATATAGTAAGAATTATGGTAGATGTAACATTTTATACAGTAAAAAAAAATTTTTTTTAACTATCGTTTTTGACTTTACTACTAAAAACTATCAGAATTGGAAGCGAATGATTACCAATTATATGGTAGAAAAATATGATAAATATGGTGAAATATATGGTAAAATATGGTAAAAAGTTTTTTTTTTCAAAACTACCATTTTCTACTTTACTAGTAAAAACTGTCAGAATTGAAAGCGAACGATAACCAATTATATGCTAAAAAATATGGTAAATATAGTAAAAATATGGTAAATGTAACAATTTATATGGTAAAAAATAATTTCTCTAAAATCTACTATTTTTTACTTGTGAAATTGTAAGAAGTGTAAGCGAATGATAACCAATTATATGGTAAAAAATATGGTAAATATGGTAAAAATATAGTAAAAAATATGGTAAATGTAACATTTTATATAGTAAAAAGAAATTTTTTTAAACTACCATTTTTGAGTATACTATGTAGTAAAAACTGTCAGAATTGTAAGCGAATGATTACCAATTATATGGTAGAAAAATATGGTAAATATGGTGAAATATATGGTAAAAATATGGTAAAAAATATTTTTTTTAAACTACCATTTTTTACTTTACTAGTAAAAACTGTCAAAATTGTAAGTGAATGATAACCGATTATATACTAAAAAATATGGTAAATACGGTAAAAATATGGTAAATGTAACAATTTATATGGTAAAAAATAATGTCCTTCAGAACTAATATTTTTTACTTTACTAGTAAAACTGTAAGAAGTGTAAGCGAATGATAACCAATTATATGGTAAAAAATATGGTAAATATGGTAAAAATGTAGTAAATATATGGTAAATGTAACATTATATAGTAAAAAAAATTTTTTTTTTAACTATCATTTTTGACTGTACTAGTAAAAACTGTCAGAATTGTAAGCGAATGATTACCAATTATATGGTAGAAAAATATGGTTAATGTGGTGAAATGTATGGTAAAAAATATGATAAATAGTACAATTTTTATGGTAAAAAATATTTTTTTTCAAAACCACCATTTTTTACTGTACTAGTAAAAGCGAATAGTGACCAATTATATGCATGTATCACAATATCGAAATCATAATGAAATAACAACTGTCTGCTGGTTTTTTCTCCATGCATCTAATTTTGTTAATTGTTTCCTTGCAGTTCCACCAATGTTATCCGTCCCACACCAACTCGTGGGAGTGCCATTGGGATACCCAGTTACCTTGGAATGCCACACCGAAGCATACCCAACGTCCCTGAATTATTGGACGAGAGAAAATAATCTCATGATCCATGAGAGTCAAAAATACAGAGTCACATCGACACTAGGAAAGCAGCCTTACATCACTAACATGACACTAACTATTCACGATGTGCAAGTAAGCATAATTGAATAATTCAAGAAATATTTAAAATAACCTGGTTTTTTTTGTGTCCAATAATTGACATTCTTCGTATTTTAAGTTGAAAAAATGCTAATTTTTCAAAATAAGTTCGCATCGGAAAAAAACCCTTGTAGTTTTGTAGTAAATAGTTTACGTAAACATATTTACTTGTTTACAATATTATAAAAATAATAATTGATTAGAATTAATAAGATTTTTTATGGCTGCCGGGTATTAAAATAAATTGACTTTTATTTTCAGAAATCCGATTATGGAAGTTATAAATGCGTCGCAAAAAATCCACGAGGAGAAACTGACAGTGTGATACGTTTATACGGTGAGTTTTTTACTTTATATTCCCGAAAAATCGTGTCAATCAATCCTTTATTCATTCCTACGAATTTTTTAAAAAATGTATGAAAATGTAGAGATTTCAAAAAGTCATTCATTACACTCAGATTCTCGTTCTTTCAATGAATAAAAATATGTTCAAGATTGAAAGTTTTTAGAAAATTTTCATCAAGTTGCAATTTTTTTTTTTCTTGAGAGTGCATTAATTTTTGGATAAAAGTTAATTTACAAAAATTGTTTGGCGCTGTTCTAAAAAGCACAACAATTAAAATCCAACTTAAAAAATTATCGTTCTTAGAAATTTTCGTTAAATTTACGTTAAATTTGTTGACTTTTATAAGGATAATTCCATCGATCCTCAAAATCGAAGGGCAATTTCGAGATTTCGAGAAAAGAGCATGAGCGTGAGAGTTGAGCGACACAACATAATAGTGACGAATGCGGGTGACATAAAGAGCGGTGCGTGTATGTGCTCACACGTGCTCGAAATAGACAGTCGTGGGCTCTCTATTAGCATACATCGGTTTTTCGCATTAGCGCCATTCAAATGAAGCAGCCGTTTAGCATAAAAGGCTACCTGCAAAAAGGTCGACCCTCGTTTCAGTCATTTGCGCGGCTTGGTCTCTTAATCTGGCCTCCGCTTCTTCAGCTATCTTTGTGTGTGGTATGCTCGGTCAACCACAAAAACCAATTTTCATTTTTGCATCACGTGTAATTATTCTAAAGAAATAAAATGGTTCGCCTTCGAGGTTCTTAAAAAAAATGGTCAAATATGTCTATTCTTATAACTCGGAAAAAATTATATTTTATATGATGGAAAATTGAAACTCAACCGAAATGTTTTGAATGTACTGTTATGTAGAGTAGAGACTGTGTTTTTGTTCATCAATTTATTATACATGGGGTGTCTTAGTGTGCGGAAATCCTTGAAACCATGGATTCCTTATGAAATTCTAAGACGATTTTTCCTTTGCCAATTTTTACAAAACTCAAAATTAAGAAAGTTATTCAAGTTTGAAATTTAAACAATAATAGCGCTTTTTCGACAAGTGCGGATAAAAACCACGGATCAAACTTTACCTCAATTTTCTTCATATTTTTCTGAGTCAAAAAGTTCTTTGCCTTTTTTAAAAAAAAACCGTAATAAAAAAAGATATTCGAGTTTGAAATCTAAGAAACCTGATTGGCTGAAAATTCTAACTTGAATATTTTTTTTGTTTTTGTTTTTTTGAAAAGTGGCAAAGGACTTTTTGACTCAGAAAAATATGAAGAAAATTTGGATAAAGTTTGATCCGTGGTTTTTATCCCTACTTGTCGAAAAAGCGCATTTATTGTTCAAATTTCAAAGTCGAATAACTTTTTTGATTTTGAGTTTGGTGAAAAATGGCATAGAGAAAATTGACTTATAATTTTATGGGGAACCCATGATTTCAAGGATTTCCGCACACTGTGACACACCCTGTATGTTCAAATTTTGACAGGCGCGTAGGTAGAGGAAGGTTATGGGTGTTCAAAATCCTACTGAAATTTGAGATGAATTCATTATTATTTCACGAAGAATAGATAAAAGTGAGGATGATAAAAAAATAATGCATAAAAATAACAATACTAAATCATAAAATGAGTAAAATTTGAAGTAATTTCATAACTTTTAGTTTTCCTCACTCAAAATAACAAATTGTTCTAACTTGAAAGGAATTTGTCGTGAAACTAAATTATAATAAAATATAAAGCTGAATATTTCTTATAAGAAAACGTAGAAAAACGAAAATTTTTTAAAAGCGATTCATGAAAAAATCTACAGAAATTCGAAGCATTCAAAAAATTTGATATTTGGAATTGAAATTGTAAAAAATTAAGACAGGAATTCATGAAAACACCAGAAAATCTGTTGAGTCGTACAATTTCTGGAAAATACTAAAAATTATTGAATTTCATGAAAAAATTGCGTTTTCGAAATTACTGCAGAAATGGCATCAATGTATAAAAATATTAGAAAACGATAAAAAATCTTATAAATAAGTGGAAAAATAAGAAAATTCAAAGGATACATAAGATACTTTAAATTAACGTGGGCCTATAATTATCTCCGAAATCTATGAAATCATTAAAAATCTATCGATATTTGCATTCTAGAAAATCGAGTTTTAAGAATTGATACATAAGAATCTACAAAATTACTAGAAATATAAAAACTACTAAAAAAGCCTTTTAATTTTCGTGAATACCAAAAAAATGCAACAAATGCTATAAATCTTTTCATACTCAAAAACCATATGGAAAAATTTTCTTAAAAATATTATTTCACGAAAAATAGACGAAAGTAAAAATGATAAAAAAATAACACACAAAAATAACAATAATAATAATAATTTCCCAATAACTTGTGAAATTCACATTATGTCCAGAATTTTTAAGTTTTCTAACTATAAAAAACAATTATTCTAACTTTAAAGGAATTTTCGTTGAAACAAAATAATAATACAATATATAGCAAAACATTTTCTATAAGAAAACGTGGAAAAAAAATTTTTCTACTATTGCTTTATAAAAAAAGACTGAAATATACGAAAATTCTAAGCATCTAAAACTTTGAAACTTCGAATTGAAGTTAAAAACAATTTAGACAAGAATTCATGAAAATACCAGAAAATCTTTCTCGTCAGAAAATTTCTGAAAAATACTGAAAGTTATTAAATTCTATGAAAAAATTACGTTTTTGAAAATTCTGCACCAATAGCATCAATGTATGGAAATAATATAAAACGATAAAAATTCTTTAAAATACTGAAAAAATAAAAAAATTCGAGGCATACATAAAAAATTTTTATAATGTTAATGTAGACCCCATTATCCTCAAAATCTATGAAATTTTGAAAAATCTATCGATATTTGCATTTTAGAGCATTGAATTTTAAAAACTGATATGTATGAAAATCTACGAAAATACAAAAAATTTTAATAAATACTATAAAAGCATTTTGAACTTCGCAAATACTAAAAAAGTGCAACAACTTCTAGAAATCTTTTCATTTTCAAAAACTATATAAGAAAAGTGTTCAGAAAAATATTTATCACGAAAAATAGACGAAAGTAATAATGATAAAAAACAACGCAGAATAATAATTATACAAACTCTCAAAATTAGTGAAATTCCAAAAATTAAGTCAGAAATTTTTTGTTTTTATAACTCAAAATAACAATTATACTAACTTGAGAAGAATTTTTTCTGAAATGAAATTACAGAGCCAAACATTTTTTAAGCAATAAATATAATAAATACAGCTAACAATAATAAATAATATAACCAACAAGAAATTTTCAATACTATAGCATCAAACACTTTAAATCTGTTTAGCTATAATTTTTTCAAAAATCTTCAAAAATATTTAAGTTATACAACTTCGAGTCCTAGAGCATCGAATTCTAAAAAGCTGATGTATAGAAATCCTTAATAAAATTATAAAACCTACTAATTTATGGAAAAGCACTTAAATTATGAGAGAAAAAAATTCTGTAACTCATTTACTTAAAAATCACAAAAATTTAATTTTACGAACATGAAAAAATACGCAACTCTGAACTCAAAAATAATTGGAAAATCGTATTATCGTAACCACATCTGCAAGGATTAAAAATTATAATATTCTAAAGAAAATACGTATATATTTTTCCGAAAAACCCCCCCGGAAAATTTGTTCTGCCTACGCCTCTGAATTTCGAACGAAAGGGTCAACATTACAACAAGAAAGTAAAAAAAACGAGGCCTGGTTTGTGGCAGTGAAAAAAAGCAAGGAACGGTTCCCTTCGAAAATTAAGTGATAGCAGTCAGAGATACGTCAGACGAGTTTTATTAAGCGGTATAAAAAAGTGATTTGTAGTCTAACCGAGGAGTCCCCGTGCGCCGTAGCAAATTATGCCGAGGGCGAGGACGCTCGTCGAGATATGAATTTATTATAAAAGACCTAAGGTCCAAAATGCCCTTGTTTCTCCACATAAGCTCCTACGAGTCACATCTGCTTTGATTATTTCAGCTTTTACTTCCCTTCGAGCGATCCCGAGGCTCGATAAAATCTACCTTTTTACGTTTTGCAATAAAAACAAAACTCTCGTAGATTTTTCCTGGATTCGATCAAAGTAACTCACCGTTTTGACGATTCTCTGGGATGACTGCCAGGGTGAAAACAGCAGGGAGGAGCGGGCGATCAACCGCCAAAGAGTCATAAAAAAAGTATGATTTCACGAAATGTTTTGAATCTAAAAAGAAAAAACTTTTGATATTCGTTCGGTTTATTTTTTGAATTCAGAATTATAGTAATTAATTAATTTTTTTTGCCCTTATCATTTACAAAACACAAGTTGACGAAATTCATTTCAAAACGCGTATCGTCAGTGAAAAGTTTGCCGGGGAACCATGGAAACGCTCATAAATAATTTATCCAATCGCGGTTGTTGAGCCGAAAAGTCCATCGCAGCGAGAAAGTTTAAAATGGACCTCTGGGTCAGAGTTTTCGCGAAGGTCCTCGGGGCGACGAGAGCGCTTAATTTTTGCTCCCGGCAAAAAGAGCATCGTTTAGACGCGCCGCGTTGGAAAAGGCCCCATTATGTCTAACTTGCCGGTGAAGTCTGATCAGTTCATAATTAAAGCGGACGGAAACTGCTTGGGAGTTTGATCACATGCGCGTGTTGATACGCTCGATATAACTTGGGTTGTATCATGGTATAATGTTTCGTGCTGAAAACGATGACGAATAACAAACAACTCGTCAAGTTTTTAGATATAGTAATCACTCCAGGCGATTCATTAAACGAGCTCAAAAATCTGCGGAATTCAACCGTCACTCAAAGCCATCAATCGAAACTATGAAAGGGATACCGGGTAGAAATTTCATCTTGAATTTCAATTTCTTTCACAGACAGTATTCGCAATTTGCAGGTGAAAATGTTGAAAACCATTGAATTCAACTTTTTTCGCTTTCAAAGTTGCAAACTGGCGTAAAATTCGTTTTTTTTTTATTTTAACTTAATTTCACTTTTAAATCGCATTCTCCAATTTAGTTATATATTTAATGTACACTTTAATAAATATTGTAGCGTTATTTCAAAACGAGTTTCAGTTTAACGCTTACGACTATTTTTTCACAATTCCACTACTTTTTAATTTATTATTTTCAATAAGTTGAATCCTATACCCATACATTTTTTTATGTATTTATTTCTCAGTTTTTTTTTCATTTCTTTTAAAATGCAACAAATTGAATAAAAAATTTTTATCTACAAATTTGTGAATGAGAAACACTGAATTCAAATGATGAGAAAAAAAATCATCATTTTTTAAACGAGTTTATAGAAATACAGTCGATTTAATATTGTGTGAAATTCCCGTATCTAAAATGTTAATATCCCAAATTTATCCCATTTTGAAATTTTAAATTTCTCATTAATTGCATGACTATTATTATATTATTCAATTATTGTCTTTTTTACTTTGATTCTGTAGACAATTCAAATAGAAAAATGTTAATATTAAAGATTTGAATCGATTGATTTTGAATTGGTCGATACTGCTGAGGTGAATTTTTTATTTAAATATTGATAAAATAATAAGATAAAATTTAATTTTAAAACGAATATACTGTGACATTCTTCATTCTTTAATTTGTTCCAAAATTTTATTAATAATGCTAACAATTTTATTATTTAATAATTTATTTTTCTCAATGAGATGCTATACCCATAATATCTTCTTACGTATATTTATTTCTTAGTTTTTTTCCTTTTTTTTACCATGCAGTAAATTGGATAAAAAATTTTAATCTACAAATGTACGAATGAGAAACACTTAATTCAAATGATGAAAAAACAAGTCATCATTTATCGAACGAATTTGTTTTTATTTTATTTATGATTATAGAAATCCATCCAAATGAATATTATTTTACAAAATACGCAGAATTTTTAAATTCCTGGATCCAAAATATTAGAATCCCAAATTTTTCTGATCATGAAATTTTAAGTTTCTCAAGAATTGTATAACTATTGTTATATTATTTATTTATTGTCTTTTTTATTTTGATTCTGTAGAAAATTCAAATAATAAAATCGCCAAAAAAATTTATTAACATTTAAGATTAGAAACTATTTATTTTCAATTATTATGAAAAATCTCTCAATTCGTAGATTATAATTGATTATTCATTTTTTTGTATGATATATTTGAAATTAATTGAACCTCAAATTATTCAAATACTGAGTAAAAACTCACAAAATGTGACGAAAATTGAAAAATTTCAATTTCTGATGAAAGATTTAAATAATTAAACAATTTATGAAATGTAAGTTTGAATTAACAAAACTTGAAATTAGAAATCGAGATATTGAATATTTATTTTCAATTTTTGTTCTCAAATATTTTTCATGACAATTTTTTTTTTATCGAGTTGCCTATGAAGTACGAAAAAAAATGCTAAAAATAGAAGAAATTGTCAAAGTTGTGCCTATAGATACAAATAGAAAAAAATAGAAATTTCTAGATAAGAAACATTTTCGACTTGATATTCAAAATTAGAAATTTTGAAAATTTTATATATTTTGCATTGAAAACCAAGTTAACTAATTCCATAAAAATTTTTGTTGATGAACAGAGAAATTTCTGCTTATCATTATTATTCAGTTTCAGAAATTCATGCATTTTTGATGAAGCCTTCTTAATCGAATTTACTATAAAGTGAAAAAATTGAAAGTTAAACGCATGGAAAATAATTATAAATTTATTTAAATAATGAATTATAAAAATTTTTGCGTTACAAATATTTCTGATCTTGATATTTTGAATGAAGAGTAAAAAAATTTCTTTTTTATTTTTCTCCATAAAATTTCAAAGCAGCTATAATAATTTAAAATAATCAAATTTCATCTTATAAAAGTTCTGATTGAAACTTTATCGCGAAGTAAGTAGATTATACGAAAATGGAACATTTTTTCTCGAATAACGAAAAAATCAAACGAAAAACTTTCTTTATTAAAGAATACGTGCATTACTAAAAATCATTTTATTCAAGTAATTAAGAAAATTATAATTGCAGAAGGTAAATTTGTGTTGGCATATTAAAAATTTTGATTGATAATTAACTGTCATAATGTAAAACTTAACAAAATACATCTAAAACATAAATATTGCCAATTTTTTAGTTTCGAAATATAAGCGATTTTTCAAAAAATTCATAATTGAAATTATTTATAATTTTTTATTTCTTAGTAGTATCTCTGTAGTAAATTCGAAAAAAAAAGTTTGACAATGTTAATTTTTATTTATATGAATAAATTTGTTGATTTTTCAGTACAAGTTCACTAACTCACATAACTCATTATCAAATAAAAACGCACGAAATTTGCACTATCTCCAGTGAATTGAATAAAAAGTTACTTCTATTTTGTTAAAAAGTCATGATGTTTCAATTGTCAACTTGCTGTAGTTGGAATTTTTTCTTCAGAACCTTCGAGGATCTGAGAATCGTGACTTTTCTGTATTTTTGTGGCACAAGTCCGGAACAATAATTGAAAAACATGGAACGTATACGTTGGAAGAGAAAGATCCTGGTGTTCTTTTAACTCCTGCACAAACAGAAAAAAATCATTGTTTCTGGAGAGCTCGCGATGGCAAACAAGTCGTTGTTGACACAGCATTCGCTATGTTAGACCCCTAAAGAACATCGCAAACAGCGTTGTAGCGTTGTGCTAATGAATGATGCTCGTTATTGCTCATACACAGAACCGTAACTGTCACTTGTCACGTCGCACTCCGAACATTCCCATTAATAGTATTAAAGTTCACGAGAGCAAAGGCCTTTGCTATTCAAAGAAAAACATCCAAATTTAAAAAAAAACAAAATAAATAATAAACATAATAAATAAAAATTGCACTTCTAAAGGTAGTAGCTGTAATTCAAGAATGCATTTTTAAAAATATTTCATTTTTTCGAGATATCCCAAAAAATGTCACACAGCCAAAAAAAATTCCCCACAAAAACGCGCCCTAAAGCCTCTCTTTCCAAGAGAAAAATGTTTCATTTCCACACTGTTCCTTATCACAACTCCGCACACTCGGCTCCCTTTTCCCCCGAAATCCCCGAAACCAAAGTCGCCGCTTTTTCCTCGCCTTTTTTTTCTTTCGCGGCCAAGGCAGGCACTTGTATAATTCATGGGACCACTCGAGGTTCATGGTCGGCGGGTTAGCTCGTCCCCTGCGTCTTTCCACCACCCCCTTCATCACCCCACCCTTTTTCACCCTCTCCGCCGCAACATCCCCAGCATCTCAATGCTGACCGACCACCAGATTAGCCCCAGGAAATTGCCAAACTTCTTCGCATCACCAGAAAAGTCGATTCCAAAAGTCGTTTCTCAAGCGGATAGATACTTTCCCGGTGACGGCCTCTTAATTTAATGCAACACTCGTGGAAAAGCCAAAAAGCCTGGAATCGATGAAAAACCGATGGGACATGAAAGAACGTACGGGCGCTTTCCGGTTTTCGTAGACGATTCAAGTCATTGCAAAAAGTTAGAGGAAAATTAAAAATTGTTATAGTTTATTTAAAATATATAATACAAAAAATTCAAGGAATTCTTCTCAATTTTCTAAATCTCCTCAAACACTTCCCATCGCATAAAAGTGACTAACGTCTTTCCTTTTGAAGTAATTAAATAGAAACAAATAGTGCAACAACAAAAACAAAACAAAACAAACAGATACAAATCGAGGAGAAAAATACGAGTAAATGAAAAAAACCAAACATCAGTGAATTTGAAAAATCAAAAATTTAAATTCAAAATTCAGAATTCAAAATTTGAAATTAAATTTGAGTTTCACTTCTCTTGCATAGTTTGAAGTTCAAGCACACTATTCAAGGTTTGATGCAAGAGAAGTGAAACTCAAATTTAATTTCAAATTTTGAATTTTGGATCTCAATTTTTCATTTTTCAAATTCACTGATGTTTGGTTATTTGCTAGATTTTTTTAAAAATTATAACCTTACAGAATTTCTAGAAATTTCGTATTGCATGTTATTTGTAGGGGGGTGCGGGATCCCGACTTTTCGGGAATCCCGATGTCGGGATGGGTCGGGAAATGCCTCGGGACGGGAATGGTTCTTTCCCGACATTTTCGGGATTTCCCGAAATTCTCGGGATTTCCCGAAATTCTCGGGATTTCCCGAAATTTCCGGTATTTCCCGACATTTTCAGGATTTCCCGGACTTTTCGAGATTCCCGAATTTTATAGCATTTATGCTATAAAATAATGAATATGATTATATGAAATATGATAATAATGAATATGATA
>JAPYZL010131698.1:0-11018 GCA_030522825.1 Platygaster orseoliae
TTTCTAAAATACATTGAACAGCATAAAATTGATTGAAAAAATGAATTCACCATATTCGAAAACCCCCTAATACTATTTTGAATTTTCGAAATTGGATGAGTTTAAGATCTTATATTTATTAACAATTAAAATTGTTTATAACTCGCTTATTCGAGCCAACTTTTAAAATACCCGCCAGGGTTAGTCTAGGGGATCTACCAGGACCACATTTTTGCGAAAATTTTCCCAGTGCAAATGAAAAACCCAAAATTTGTCGCACAATGTAATTTATGATAATATTGAATAATTCATAATACAAACCTCATAAATACCTCACAAAAAAATTTTTCTCATAAAATTCTGTTTCTGTGGAAATTTTTATAAAATCATTTTTTTATAACAATTTTTTTCTGTATAAGATTACGAAAAAATTTTTTATAAGAAATTTTTCTATCTAAACAGTTTATTAAAAAAAAGTCTTTCTAAATTTATCAGACTATTTTTATTTTTTTATTTCAGTTTATGACTATATTTTCAGTTTCCTTCATTCTTCATTTGCAATGTTATCTTCCAAAATATTCTATTGTTAAATATTCAGTGATTAATGATATTTAATATTATTTATTTTCTTTGAGATTTTGAAATTTTTGATAAAGGTGTAACTGGTTTTTATAAGATTACTTTCTATGCAAATTTTTTTATAAGAATTTTATAAGACTGACTTTATAAAAAACGGAATTCTCATAGAAAATTTCTGATTTTTCAAAGAATTTCGCCAATTTTTTTAAAAATCAATATCACTGACGACACAACTCAGACTTTTCATGGATTTTTGCAACAGTTTTTCTGTATATGTAGGCAAGTTCTAATTTAATTTGCAAATAAAATATGCATGTACAATAAATTAATGCAAAAATTCAACAACACACAAAAAATTTATGCACAATTGATACCATCCCAAGAAAAGTATGACAATTTTTCCCTGGTTACACCAGGTGAAGTGCTCGTGGAGCACTACAATCATACATGCCTCTCACGCAACTGCCTCGTACTTCACGCAGAACGTGACATTTTTTTAGTGGAATTACTTAGACGCGTAAAGAAAATGTCAGCGATACTGGAGCGCACTTTTGAAGGCGGAAATAGAGGAATAAGTGCTGGGTAACTTGACTGCCCCTTTATCACGGTTACTATTGTAGTAAGAGAAAAATAGCTTACTCGAGTTAAAGTCACAGAGAGATAAACACGTCTAGACACCCGGGCCGTCACAAACTCACCTAATTGAATTCATTTTCTCCGACAGGATTCTTTGCCCTCGCAACAAGATTTGCCGTAGCGCGATTTTCTCGATATATTGAAAAAGTGACTGAACTTTTCACTCAATAAAAAACGAATCGAGTTCTTTCGTTAGTTAAAAACATGTTCAAATGAAGAAAAATATTTTTTAATTTATAATTCTTTGGCGATTCCAGATTTGGAATGATAAAAATTTCCGTGCTTTTTTGTTGACTACGAGTTTAGAGCAGATAGCAGAAAAAGTGAAAAAAATACAGAAACGTTCTCTAGGCACTCGCTTAGTGAGAAGTAACCATTGCTTGAGGCTTTTTCTCTGAAATCTTTGGTAGATCGTGAAATTTTGTCACCCAAGTCGGGGTGCTTTTTCCTCAAGCCATTGATGGCATTAAAGTATCCTATCGAGCCCATAAAAGTGAAGTCGCCAGACCTACTTTGGACCAATCTCATCCCATTCCAAGATCATCGATTTTTCATGCTACTTGTATTAAAAGCATATATTTTCGTTAATTATCTTCAGGGGTGTAGGCAGAAAACATTTTCGAGAGGAGTTTTTCGAAATTACATTTAACCTCCGAGATTACATGATTTTTGAGTGTGTGACGAGCGAACTCGAACAGAGAGGACCTTTAAAGAGAATTACCTCTTTCAGACCCTCGAAACCTCCGTTGAAAATGTGGGACTCGGAGGAAAGGGAAATTGCAATAACAACCCATAAACACCTTTCGAAATCTTATAATTAAACATAAATCAAAATGACAAACAATCCCGTAAAAGATAAAGAACCGCAAAAAAGCAAATTATTAACCCGACACCAATGTATTATATTCGAACTCGGTCTTTATGTCAATGTCTTCTTACTACATAAAACGTCAATCATTCATTCATTCATTCTTAACTTAAAATACCTTTTTTCTTACTTGTTATTTCTTAATCGGAGTTCCGTACGCTTGATCTCCTTGATTTTCTTAATTTGAAAATACACGACAACACAACTTCTTTTTAAATCAATTTATTTCCTTTGAATACTTTATCTTCAAAATAAAACTATTAAAACGACTATCTTCGAAATAATTCATTCCAAATAATTCTACAGACTAACACAAAACGCAAGCTTATATAGACCTAAAAAATCTAGGTTAAAACGTAAGTGAGAGAAAAGGAAGGCGTTCATTAATTTAACATTACGAAAAGCCTTTGCATGAGTAATATTCGACCGCACATTCTGCATTAAATCATCAAAACATCCATCGCAAAGGAGTATGATTTAGACAGAATAGTGCGCATCGATCATCAGCATAAAATCACCTGTTAATTAAAAAGTCAAGGCCCAAGTGATCGAAATTTTACAAGATTATAAATATTGCGAAAGAGTTGCGAGTACCACCAGCGTGAAACTCTGAAACATGCTTTCCGCAATTTAATTGTTTCAATATCAAAAGATACAAAAGAGCGTCCTCGCTCTTCACAAGTGTAATTTATTCTAATTTCAAGGGGCGTTTGAATCCCAAAAATTCCCCTCCTAAAACCTGATTACCTCACTATCAATTATTTTCAATAACTCATTCTTTGTCAAATCCAAATACCTGCAAGATACTTCATTTAACTGCTTAATCCAATGATAATAATTTGAGTTCTGTTTCACGTTTTAACGTTTCATGACTTCATAGACCGTAAAATAAAGGAGAAATTCGAACTCCTATTACCTGTCCATGCTCCTGACCCTGCGAATAAAGTCAATGCAAGGGTGTGATTTTGGATGGAGGGAAATTGGCTATTTCGTCGAATAGACTGCATAGAGTGCCATCCAGATTTCTCCGAGTTCTTCAGGGGTTATCTGTGTTTGCATGTTTTCGAGTGTTCGTTTAAACTACGCCCGGGTCCCGCTCTCGCTTTTACACTCCCCTCGTAGTTGTTCCGAGGAATTTCAGCGGTCGTTAAAACTCACGATGCGGATGTAGAATAGAAGTATATAGACATCATTAGAAGTTAACCGCGTTTACTACGTGTTTCCAAAGAGACGAGTTGATACAATTTCGACCGTAAACTAAACATTTGCGCAAACGAGCTTGGAGATACGTGAAAAGATGTGAATTATAGCGAGGGCCGAATTTGATCGAGATGCATTTTGTTGGGGGTTAGAAAATAAAAATAGAGCTTTGAACATTCGATAATTTGGTGTTTAAACGTTAAAAAGAACTTTGAAATTATTTGTAGCAACTATGAAAACTTCTTAGACAATATCTCATTTATTTGTGAAATCAATTAATTATTTTATTAAAGCCTCATTTATATTATGCATGTCTCCAGTCCAGTGCCATGAATATCAAATCTTCATTTACGCTCCTTCTTCATTTCAATTCACATCATAAATACGATCGCTTTGAAGCAAAGAACAAGAAATTCTCCTTCATTTCATATCTCGAGCTTTCGGCATTTTATTTATGCCCTCTTCAGCAAAAATAAGCAATTGCAGTTCACTATAGCGCATCGAAAAAACCAAAATCTATACATTATGAATTCAATTTTCGTGACTCCTTAAGAAAAAACCAACACTGACATCTTTTAGCAATCTGACATCTATCAGAATTGCATAGTACGGACTAAGTTCAAAAAAAATTGATGAAAACACTCAGAAATAACTTGGGTGAATACAACGAATATATTTGCGAACTTGCAGATTCTGAATAATTATATCAACCTGTAATGAGCAACCTAAAATTGATAAATGATTCTTAAGAATACAAGTATTGATGATAATTTATTCATAACTATAAGAGAAGTAATTCAAAAATACTTGACAATAATACAAATACTTGCTTGTGTTGCTGACCTGTACCCCTAGTGATTTTAAATTATAGAAAATTTGTATTAAATTGTATAAGATCGATCTTATGAAATTCTTACAGGAAAAACACTGTTAAAAGAGTTACCTAATAAGAAAAATTTGTCTTACAAAATTCTATTTCTTGTAGAAATTTTCGAAACATAATTTTTGTATGAAAAATTTTTTTCTGTGTAAACTTTATAAAAAAATTTGTTTTCTTAAGTAAATTGTCTATTTAAACAGTTTTTCCAAAAAAGTGTCTTTCTAAATTTTTCAGATTATTTAATTTTTTTAATTTCAGTTGATGACTATATTTTCAGAGTTTCTTTTATGCTTCGTTTTCAATGTTAATATCCTTTTAATACGGTTTTTTTAATGAAATTTTTCAAAATATTGTATATTTAAATAATTAATGAATAATTATATTTCATATTATTAATTTCGTATTTTTCATAAGATTTTGAAATTATTTATAAAAGTGTAACTGGTTAATATAAGAAAAATTTTTCTTATAAGTTTTTTTTAGGTCACTTTGTAAGAAAACTTTTTTTATAAGAATTTCATAAGGTCGACTTTATGAAAAACAGAATTCTTATTTAAAATTTCTGATTCTCATAGAAATTCTACCATTTTTTATAAAATTTAAAATCACTTAGGACGCAATTCAGATTTTTGATCGATTGTTACAACTTTTTTTTAGTATATGAAAGGCAAGCTGTAATTTCAATTATCACATAAAATTATGCACGATCGACTGCTGCACAGAAAAATGTATGAACAATAAATCTGTGCAAAAGTCAACAATGCAAAAAAAATGTATTCACAATTGATACCATCCTATGTGAATTTGATATTTATAATCATGAAATTTTTAATTTGAGGCATCAAACTTGAAAGTATGAAATTCAAGTATTTTATTTTTTCCAATATACAATTCGAAAAACATTCATGGAACACTTAACTCTGGAAAATACGAGCTCCAAACTTCACAATATTGAAGGATTGAAATTTTCACAGATTTGAATTCCAGAGCAAAAAAATGTAACAATTATTTTTCGAATTGTTTATTTCAAAAAATAATAGTTCCAAATTCTACATAATAGTAGTTTGGAATTCTGAGTTTTTTAAATTTTAGATTAATTCGGAATGAAATGGGGATTAGGAAAATGACAAAATTAAAGAATTCTGACTTATTGCGAAAACAAGGAATATTCATTCTGAAAGTTTTGTTATACCTGTAACTTTAAATAATGATTTTTATTTAATATGCTCTTTAAAGTAATTAAAACTTCTTAATCTTAGAGTACAAATTTATGAATTTTTTGCACCTCAATTTGATTTTTTAAATTATTATGTTAAATACTATTATTTAATATTATTATATTCAATTTTATCATATTACATTAAATATTATTATATATTACATTATGCTATTCAATATTTCATGTTATTATATTAAATATTATGATATTCAATATTTAATATTATTATAATAAAATCTATGATATTATATATTTGATATTATTATATTAAATACATTTTATATTCTACAATCTTGAATCCTTATGAATCCTAATAACTAGATTAATAATAAATAAATAATGATAATAGGGTTATAAAATGTTCAGCTCAAAAACATCAATCTAAATTTTTTTTTAATAGAGGATTCAAATTTTTGCGATATACTAAAATTTTATATTCTAGAATATCGCAATAAAATTTAAATGAATTTTTCTAATTTCTAATTGACCGCACGGAAACGAAAAGGGTCCAAGCGCGTATGTGATCACATAGGCGCTCGGGCCCTTTTTGTTTCCGTGTGCTCAATTCTTTATTTTCGAAACTAGGAAATCGAAATTCTTTTAATCGAATCAGTATTGGTGTACATGGAAAATTTGAAACTATGCAGTTTCTAATGGTCAAGTCACTTTTTGCAAGTGAAATTTTGGTTGCACAGATTTTTTTTCGATTTTAATTAATCTCAGTAATTGAGAAAGAGTCACATAGGCATCAGACTTCTTCAAAACTCCACCTTGCGACAAGTGAATTAGAAGACATGATAATCTTGAATCAAAATTCATAATTATGCTTCTCATGATTTGCCTTAGTATAGGTCTGTTAAAACCTCTGCTGTGACATCGTTGGCCTGCACTGATAGATAACTTATCCATTCATGAGAATTTTTCACTTCGAGAAAAAAGAGATCAGTAGCCATATGTTAGCAACGCATGAAAAGAAACTCGAAATACATACAATCGATACATTCGACTTATCTCGAATCTCGATACCGTCAATTTTGCGCGGGAACAGAACAATCGTTTCGAAAACTATCATGTAAGATGGTTGTTATAAAAAATAAATTTCAAATAATTATATTTAAGAATATGAGAAATTATTATAATCACTTAAAATTTAACATTCTAATTGCAATATACTATTGTTTAATTAAGATTATTCGTTATATCAGGCTTGTAATTCAAAAAATTGTGGAAAACGTGATTTTGAAATTTTATTTTTCTGAGGCACGATTTCATATTTAAGGATGTATGATTTTTCATGTAAATTTTTCAGATAATCAAATAATTTTGCTTATCCGCTACTTTTTATGTATTTATGTATAAATTTGGGTTTTTTACAATTCTGTAAATTATGATATTTTTTGTTACTTTGAGTTTCTTCGTGAAAATTTAAAGTGGTAATGCAATTACATTTCGAATGAAATTTTCACTTGTCGAGTTAATAGTAATAAATTACCATAATAATTTTTCAATTTCTATATAATTATATAACTAAACATTCTCAGATTATCGCGATATGGATTGTTTAAATTTAAGTATATGCATTTGACGTTTTTTAAATTGAACCATTAAAATTTAAAAAATGTCAAATATACTTCCTTTTTTAATTATCTAGAAAATATCAATAACTAATTTAAATTTACCGAATTTTCATCACCTTTTTTCAAGTTTTGCAATTTTTACAATAAAAAAGATTTCATTCTAAAATAAAAACTTTGTAACTGTAGAAATAAAAAAAAAACATAAATTAGACGATCGACTTTTATACGACCGTTGCTGTGCTTTTCCCTCAAGCCATCGATGGCATTAAAGGGTCGATTCCACGCGTTTACAGCGAGCAATCGTGTTTTTTTATCGAAAACTTCGGTACTTAAATACATAAATTTAAGTACTTTTTTCATATGCACGGTACTAATGAATAACATCAAACTCCGTGCTCAACGAGCACGCTGTTCACTTGCTATAAAAGTAAACGTTTTCTCTCCGTTTACGAAACAAACATTTCTCGTCAATTTTTTTTTTTTTTTTTTTCGAGTGCTACATCTGTCATAATTTTCTTTTTATTTGGCTTTCTGTCGATACGTTACTATTTTCATTTTTTATTTATATTATAAGTCCAATATGTAAACAAAGTCCTATTTAAGAGTTTAGAAGAAAAGATTGAATTTTTATGTCTATAAATATATTTATATTGATTATATTTAGGTCCCTCTTCTCATTCCACGCCACATATACTTATTAAGAAAATATGAAGCCCCAAAATAACAGTCCCATCATTCTTTTCTTTCAAAATTACTAATTTCAAACTAACCTCTCTTACTAAAATCTTCAAACGTCCAACGTAAACACTTTCCAAACTTTTCAAACCTCGCCAGAACACAACTTAAACACTCCATCCCTCATTCTCTCCATATTCCCTCTACTTCCACCATTCCACAATTTTCTCGCGAAACTTAAAAAGCACCTTTCCAAAGTTAAATAGGATCTCCTCAGCCGCTGTTCTCAAATTTCTGCTAAATGTCCTCGACGTCGTTCCATTTTCTCCTCTATTTTTCGACTTAACAAACATAAGAGCGATGTTTCATTAAGCTAATGAAAATTATGCGAAGATAATAAAAAGAGCGGCGCAATAGGGTGGAAAAATAGGTGCGAAAGAGGGAAAAAAGGGGGAACAAGTCGCAGAATACGAAAGCACTCGGAATGAAATATTAAACATCCCAGCCATGCGAGAAATGAGACTCCATTTGTAAAACTCAACTCATTGGTACAATTTATTCCCGCGTAAATCCAGCGTGAGAGGTCGAATGAAAATACCTTCACGTCTGGTACGTCGACGGGGATCAGGACGCGAGAAAAAACGCCAAGGAATTCCGTAAAGAAACAAGCCGCCGCTGCTCGCAGAAGCGTGCGAGGCAGTCTTGGCATGTTTTTCAGGCAAGTTCGCTTTTACGGGCACAAAGGACAGCGGAAAAGCCCCGTTGACAGATAGTAGACATTAAACGCTGGTCTTGCGAAAGAGTACAGCCGATGCGGGGCGTAAATCAACGCGAGGTGCTGAAACATCTCGTTTGTTGTTACATGCATGAACCTACAATAGAGAGCTATTAAGCTTGGCAAGTCGTGCATGCATAATAGCAACTGCTCAGAATGATAATTTGCCTGGCATGTCATGTTAATTGATCACTGATATATTTTCATAATATATGTACACTGTATCTCGAAATCTTCGGACCAAACAGAAATTCGTTTTTTGAATTTTCATGCTCTTTTTTTTTTGCATGGTGTCAACTGTGCACCAGTTTTTTAAGCACCGTAATTATGGTGCAGTGGACGATTGTGCACATTTTTTCAGAGAAACAATGTGAAATATGTTGTAATTCACAGTATACTGATTTATTGAGATTTTGTTTTGATGCTTACAGTTATATTGCAACATATGTAAAAATTCGTAAATTCAGGTATAACAAATTGTGAAATTGATTTGTTAAACTACAGTGTTATATGCAAGGCAGAAGCCAACGCTCTTTTAATTTCCCTGAATAATTATGGGTTTCAGAAACATCGAACGTTGAACTGCATATTTCAATAGCTATTGTTAAACCCTTGTTAATTGCAGTTAAAAGTCTTTATTTTCCGAACCCAAATTTCTGTCTGGTCCCTTGTCCATGAGAGGCTAAAACCAGAATTATTTTTTTGAATTACGTTTTCTAGTTCAAAACGTAACAATAATTATGAAATAAAGAAACTACGGTATAAATTAGTATGAATTTCCAAATTTTTATTCTAAAATGATTTTTATATCGTTTTGTGTACGAATTCATAAAAATGTGCAAAATTTACATCAGGCCTAGAATTTGATGCTGCAGTGTTAAAAGTTTCAAATCTTAAGAGTATTCAAACTGATTTTCGAATAATCAGTATTATGTAAGTACAGGTTTCCAGTATTTTTCATTTTTATTTTAATTTTTCATATTTATACAACTCGAATAATTTCCTGCTATTTTTACGGATTTAGGTATAGAGTTTTATAAATATATGCTTTTATAAATTTTTAGAAAGTTATATCTATATAGTTTTTTAATATTGATATCACATTTTTTTTGTATGGATGAAATTTTGAAAGATTCTTCAGTATTTTGCTAAATTAATATATAGATTTCTAGAATTTTATAGATTTTTGTAAAAATTTCATTTGTACACATAGAATTTTTCTATTTTAAATATTTCTTGTGCTTTCATATTTTCGTAAATTATTATTATAGGTTGCTTTAAACTTTATTCTTTAGAATTATAAGTTTTATAGATCGTAGTTATTTGTCCAGATTCTTTATAAAACAGTTCTTTTAAAGAATCCTTTTGTTTTTAGTATTTCTTCAGAGTTTGCATGATTTGCAAGATTTTATGATATTTAATGGATTTCTATATAAATGTATGGAATATAAAATACATGTTTTGGACTTTTTTACATTTTTTTTTTTTTTTTTGAATTAGCATGAATTTTCAAATTTATATATATTCAATTGATTTTTATATCGTCCTGTGTACGAATTCATAAAAATGTGCAAAATTTACACCAGTCCTAAAATTTGATGCTGCAGTGTTAAAAGTTTCAAATCTTTTGAGTATTCAAACTGATTTTCAATAATCAGTATCTTTTATGTTAGTACGAGTTTCCAGAGTTTTTCATTTTTATTTTAATTTTTCATATTTATACAATTCGAATAATTTCCTGCTATTTTTACGGATTTAAGTATAGAGTTTTAGAAATATATGTTTTTATAAATTTTTCGAAAGTTATAGGGGAGACTGGGCAAAATGCGCAGTTTTTGATATAATTAAATTTTTGAGGCAGCATAAGGGCTGAGAGGATCTGCAAATAGCACTATATTGTAGCCTGCATATGTGGCTACAATTTAGCCTCAGGCGACTTTAGTTCTAGTTGAACCTTATGCCTCATATATTTATTTAAAAAGAAACGATTTTCTGCGCATTTCGCCCCACGCTGGGGTAAAATGCGCAACCTGTGGGGCAAAATGCGCAATTGCGAAAAATGGGGTTTTCACGAGGTTTATTGCTGAAAAATTGTGAGAAACACAAAATAAATGATTTCGTAAACAATTTCAATAAAAAATTTTTTGTTAAGAATAAAATTTAATTTTTTTGCTTATCACCCTCATCACATTTTTCAAGAAAATGTTTGGGGGCCCCGGGGCACTGCCCCGGCCTAGATACGACCCTGGGTGTAAAAAAAATTTGACGAAAAAAAATGGAAAACAATAAAAAAGTGAAGGGAATAGCAACATAACAAAACACAGCGAAACAATACAAAACAAGCACTGCGCATTTTGCCCCATGGCTTTATTTCCGGCTTATCAACGTGTGATTCGAAAATGAGTCAAAATTTCGCCGAACCGATCACGTTTTCGTCTTTTTCGCACCTGAATTACTATAAAAACTTACCTACCATCAATTCTGATGAAAAAAATAACGCAAAAGTTGAAGTTTCCTTTCAGGTAAATATTCACAACACAGTGGCTAAAACAGACTTTGTTTTATAACCAAAAAAGTAAACAAACAAATAAGACGCAATTACTGACGTTCGATACTTGACACTAGAGCCA
>JAPYZL010131722.1:0-33291 GCA_030522825.1 Platygaster orseoliae
TTATAATTCTGCTACCGGCTATAGCTGTACATGTCCTAAATATTCCCTCAAAATTTGAGCTTGATCGTGCGAATAGTTTTTTCTAAATCATGTCAGCCACTTTTCAGCAGGGTCAACTTTAGGCATCTAGATCGGCAAGATTTTCCACACAAAATACAAATGAAAAACATTTTTGGAAAGTCCTAAACTTCTTCTTTAATGTATAAAAAAACTGAACATTTTCAATAAATTTTTCTATTAAAAAAATTGATGTTTTTTAAACTTGAAAAGATGGTAGAGTAACCCCTTAAAGTAACTGAAATTGAACTGTTACTTTTTCTTCCGAAATCACTTTTTATAATTACGGATTCAAATTATTTTTAATTCTCAATAAATAATGTTACTCCATAAGATAGTTAAATAATTTCATGTATAGACAACGATCAACGAACTTACTGATTAGTTAGGAAAATGCACTTTCTGATACACTAAGAAATGATTCTTCATCGATATTTCGTTAAGGTTAGGTTGAATTTAATAATCTTTTATAAAAAAACTTAACTAAATATTGTTAAAAAAATATTTAAAAATCATTGTGAATCCCCATTAATCGGAAACAATTTTTTTTTTACTTAAAAAAAAAGCTTCCAACACTAAATAAAAGTACTGAAATAATACTCTTATTCTACAGTAAGTGAAATTAAACTATTTCTTTACTGTTTTTTCGAAAATCTATTTTATATTTACGAATGAATATTCTTTTCAACTGTCAATAAGTTATCTCACTTCATAAGACATGTATTTTATTTCATTTATAGACAAATATCAACGAAATTACTGATTAATCTGTACAATGCACTCACTGATAAACTCAGACATGATTCTTCATTGAAATTGACTCCCATAATTTACCCATTCAAATGCCTATATGAATAGAGTGAAAACCAAAATTTTCATCAATCATAAACCGTATTTGCAATACATAACTGAAAAACAAAACTACTGAAATCAACATTTTCTTCATTCTCCTCACTTGTGGTCCAAAAACCCCGTTTTTTGTTCGGCACTTGGCGATCTTTACAAAATCCTAATCAATTTTTTGGGAACAAGACGCGTCATCTGCAATTTAATCGACCCGACGAGCCTCGAGTAATTTTTTCCTTGCTTCGTAATTAATGCGCGCCGCGGTGCGTTGATGCCCATAAAACCACCGGGATTGTTCCAGGGACAAAACGTCAACAAGTTTTGTGATTCGCATAAAAATTGCAAAGAAATATACCGCAAAAAAAAGGTATAAAGAATAAGAAAACAAGGTGCTTATCCATGAACAAAGTCACGAATAATTAGCACTCGAGGATAAAATAATTTGGAAAAAAGGAAAAATTGTTTTTAGCTGCATACATTGACGAAAATAAAATCAATAAATTTTCGTTGGAAACTTTTTATCAATATATGAAATATAATTAAAGACATTGATAAAAAGAATGATATTTCTGAATAATCATGGTATTTGATATATGATTACATATTTATTTTAATGCAAACTATTTAAAAGATATGAAAGAAATATAGTACGTGGAAAATATGAACAGATTTCATAAATAATAATAGAATCTTGGCGAGTAGGAAAAAAGTTTTTCCTACCTCAAAAAGAAAAACATTAATAAATAATAATAAAAAAAATAAATAAAAAACATAAGTAAATAATAAAGATGCCATAGCTTCATTTCGCATCATAGCAATTCTTATTCGAGGGGTTTGTTAGTGAAGATAATTTATTCGCTGTAAATTTTGCGAGTGACATGAAGAATGTTAATCAAGAACGGTGTAATAACACGATGTGCAAATTACCTATCGAGCATTTTATAAAAAAGGTTTAGTTATTGCGTTATTTTTTAGTCGACGTTGCTATTTTAGTTGGATTTGGAACGTAGAAAATATCTAAAAGTTATAACAATTATTGTCATTTTCGTGTTTAAAAATGATGAATTCTCAAGGTAGACAATACAATTTATGAAATTGAGAAACAAATTTTGAAATTTAAGAATATATATGAATCTTTTTTCAGAACGTGAGCAGTATATAAAAATTATTTATATATTAAGGTTTTTCCGATTAGATGTTGCAAATGAATTTTTTTTTCTAATGTAATCCTATCGAACAACTGAGTAAAAAAATAGAATTTATTGATTAGGAAAACTAAGCTTCAAGGTCTTAGGTGTTTCGTGACAATGTGTAGGTTTTTTTCAAAAAAATGTCCATGTATGCAAATATTGTAGGAATACTATGGAAATATGTATATCAACCTATATTTGAACATTTTTCTAATGACTGTTGATTAAATATATATCATGTTCGTATATGAGAATCCAGTTAAACTTAGAATTAGTTGATTAAAAATGGAATAAGTTAATCAAAAAATTAAAAATGAATTACAAATCGAAACTTGAAAGGTGTTTACAACTACGAAACGCAACAAAAATATCAGTTCATTGAAGAAATCATAAACTTTTTTATTGCACAATTGTGAAAAATTGAACAAATTATGATTCTTGATGAAATCGATTTTTTTGCTTGATATCAAAATATAAATTATCAAGATTTCTTCTTGATATTCTCATTGATAACTTCTTCGTTATTTTTCACACATGATTGGCCATTGTTCACTCGTAATATATGATTACTTTGCTTTTTTTTTTAATTATTATTTATTGAATAATTATTCGACTGAAATATTTCGCGAACATACAAGTACTCAATCAGTTAAAAATACTAATTATTAATGAAAAATTGCTTGTTTAACAGTTCAATTTTTCATAATCATTAGTAATTTATGATGAGCAAAAAAGAAAAAAAGTTCATATCTTTTCTTGAATTTATATTGATATTGATCATTGTTTAGTCGAAATAGGTGATTATTTTGCTTGTAATTATATGACTTATTGAATAATTATACTACAAAAAAAAAATCTTGAATATAGAGCTCTATATACAGTAAAAAAAAAAAGAATTATTTGTAAGGAGTCGCTTAATTTACCGGTTCAATGGTAAATTTTTATTTCAAAAACGGTACCAGTTCTATCTGATTTTTAACTTATTTTCGGCAATTGATCACTTGTAATAAACAATTTTTCGCTAGTTGCTTGAACTGTATATGAATAATTACTCGCAAAAAAATAATCTTTGAACATTCAACAATTCAATCAGTGAAAAGGTACTAATTATTAGTAAAAAATTGTTCACTTACTAGCTCGAATTTATATATTTATAGGTGTTTGATAAAAAACAGAAGCAACGAAAAATTCCACACCTTTTCTCGATTTTATATATTTTCTCATTTTCAATTGCCTTTCGTAAATAAGTGTCAATCACAGAATTTCTAAATTATCCTTCTGATAAGAAAGCTGGAATGGTAAATTCATAATTATTAAAAGGGTATTTCATCAATCAAATAGATCAATTTTATCAATATACTTTTTTCAATTAAATAAATCAATTGAATAAATTAATTAATAGATTTTATCAATTAAGTAAATTGTATAAATTAAAATATAAATTATATATCAATTCACTCAATTAAATTATTAATAAAATAGGGTGATTGATGAAAGGGTATTTATATAAACTTATAATCGATAAATGGGTATAAATAATTTTTGGCTTGTTATTTGCATTATTCATGGAATAGTTATTTGACTTAAAAATATTATCAACAAATAACTATTTAATCAATAAAAAATACAAATTATTAGTAAAAATTTGTTTGCTTTATTTGAGTAATATTAAATATTCATTGGTGTTTGATCAAAAATAAAAATGAAAAAAAGTTTACCCTTTAATAGTTTTTAGAAGCATTTCATGAATTACTGCCCATTACTAGATTCTTAGATCTAAGTTATCGGCATATACTTAAGTTAGAAGTGTATGTATAATGTAACTTGAATTTTTTTAAAAAACATTAAAATTCTGATAACGAAGCCAGAAAACAAATATTTTTAATAAAAATGTATCCTTGATTTTCCACTAATTATTATTCATAATTTACTTGTAATAAACAACTTGATTGCTAGTTATTTAAGCAATTTGTTAAATAAGTACTCGCTCAAAAATAATTCTCAACCATACAACTACTCAATCATTGAAAAAACGCTCGAAAAACAAACTCCCAAAATCCTTCACTCGCGAATCCTCCCCCACCGACCCACCGCGATCCGTCAGGCGGTGATTAGCGCGCGACTCGAAATCCCTCGTCGCCCCTTGCCCCTCGTCCAAACTTACCAGTCACTCAGTAGAGGGGATACAGGTCGAGGGGATGGTATACTTGCCCCAACCCGCGAGAGATCGCGCGCGCGTCGTCGGCGGCTGGTCGGCCTCGGCACCCGCGAGCTTCGCAGTCCGCGTTCAGTTTTGCTCCGGCCAAGCCAGCGAGTACAAACAACAAGTACAAAGGGGACCTTGGTTGTCCATGTGTCTGTGTCAGTGCCTAAGTGTGCGCGCACCCTCCCCCGTCGGAGCCATTTAACGACCCCCCGGTCCGACCATAAAGAACCTCTACCTGAGCCTCCAAAAAAAAGCGATGTAAAAGAGTTCGCCAAGTGCCCACCAGAAAAAAAAGAACCCAAGGGATTACAAAGTGTTTCGAACCGTAACTAAAGTGCATTGTTGCTTTTTCTGTTTTTCCCTTGACGTCCCCACGATGACACCGGGACGTCGCTCGGTGCCGCGCTGAACCGTCATTCCCGCCACCTCCTCGACGACGCCCGGGCCCCTTGACCTTGAACCATTTGCACCATCGCCGAACACGTGGCGTGCTCGACGGCGACGCTGTACGAAAATGTGCCGGCTGGGCCCTTGTGCGGCTCCGGCATGGGCCACCACCCTGGACCGGTGTGCGCGCCGATGGCCACAGCCACCGGAGCGGGGAATTCCACCGGGGTGACCTGGTGGGCCATGATGAACGGCGCCTTCTACGAGGAGAGCCCCCCGCCGACCGCGCCACAGAGCAGCCAGCAGCCGACGACGCCGAGCTCGCCGTCAGCCACGACCTCCAACCCAGCCGCTGTCGGCAGCTCGCAGGCCGCTCCGGCCAGCTCGACCTCCCCCTCCTCCGTCGCGAGCAACAGCGCAACGGGCCCTTTGCATATACCGGCCAAGAGGGTGGCCGCCACGCCAGCGACTGCTGCCGGCTACGAGGAGGCCGCCGCTGCACCGGCCAGCTCCGTGATCCGGCACTCCCAGGGCTGGGGCGGCTACAGCCCCCACAACCCCCAGGACCCGCATTACCCCGTGGCCCCGATCGAGAGCGGCCTCCAGCACCAGACCTACGGGGGCGCCAACCCCCCGACCTACTACAACCTGGCCGACCCGGCCGTCTCGGCCTCCGCCACCCCCGCGCCCCAACGGGACCGCAAGCCCCCGGGGGTGTCCTTTTGGTCGCCGGCCTCGGCCGCCGCGACCACGGCCTCCACCCCCGATTACAAGCCCGAGTACAAGCCGTATAATACAGTTGCTGTGACCACCGCGGAACCCGGGGTGCCGTGTCATCAGAGCTTCAGCCAGAGCTGGTGTGGGTACCCGTACGCGTCCAGGCACCATCACGGGGTCGATTCCGGGCATCATCATACGCAGACTTACTTGGGAGGGTCGAGCACCGATGAGAGGAACCGCGTCGCGGCTGCGATGGCTGCTGAGGCTTTTCCGCACGAGACGTACAGCGGTCTCAGGAACTACGGCGCACCGGAGCCTGTTAGCTCGAGTCCGTATCCGCCGCCAGGTAAGCATTAAATCGAGGGTGCCCGGGGTTTTTTTGGGCATGGGTGGGAATGGAATAAAATTGGTTGTCGTCATTTTTGGGGTTGCTGAGAAGATTGCTTGAAAAATGTTGTACGATGTTGGAATTTTTTTGGTTTTTCTTAGGTTGCAGTGGGGAGTTGGAATGATTGTTTTTATTTTTTCGGTTTTGTTTATTTCTTTTACGATTGAAATTATGTTTGTGGAGTTTCGGGAGTTCGAGCATAAACTAGAACACAATAATACTGTTTATATGAACTGTTATGGGTACTGTAATGAATAATTACTTTTTTATTTAATATTATACAATTTAGGTAATTTAACTTTTCTTTTGGATGAAAAGTTTTTATTATGATAATATTTTTTTTTCATAAACTTTTTAAACAAAGGTTTTATGTTTTTGAAGTTGTGGGGCTTTGAGAATAATCTAGAACAAAATATTAATTCTCACATAGGCTGTTGTGTTAATAATAATAAGTAGTTTCGATTTTTTTATTGAATATTGTGAAATGTCAGTAACTTTTACTTCTTTCTTGGGTGAGGAGTACGCAGTTGTTATTATTATTTTTTTGTCTTTGTTTTGTTTATTCCTTTAACGTTTCAAATTTCATTCTCATGTTTCAAAAGTTTTCAGGGTTTAAGAATAATCTTGAACAGTGGCGCCGGAACAGGGGGGGCAAGGGGTCAAATGCCCCCCCTCCCAAATTTGGTCATTTCTTATTATTTATATATCTATATATATATTTTGCCCCCCCCCCCCAAAAAAAAAATTTGTTTCTGGCGCTGCTGATCTTGAACTATATATTATAAAAATGTTGACGAGGACTCGTAAGATAACAATAATGAGTAATTGTAATTTTTAATGCATATCTTACACTATTGGTTTTTCAAAATTCTTTTTTGGGTGGGTAGTAAAAAATTCTTTTTTATTTATTAATATAAATGTTCTTATGTTTCTAAAATTTTGAGGGTGTAATAATAAACCTAAACAAAAGAAAAATGCTCACGTGGACCGTTCTGGTAACAGTAAATAAAAAATTTTTTGTAATGAACATTGTACATTTTAAGTAATTTTTACTGTTTTCTTATGTAGGAATTAGGAAGTTGATATTTATTAATTTTTTTTCTTTTCATTTGCTTTATTAATTTTTTCTTTTGACGTTTGAAACTACGTTCTTATGTTCATGACTAATCTTAAACACAATCAAAATGTTCGCAATGGCTATTACACGGAAAAAATTTTTTCGCAAAAATTACCAAACAATTCAGGAATCGCTGGACAATGGTGAAATTTTGTCACTTTTTCCCAAAAAATTACTATAATTTTTGGTAAAAAATCACAAAATTTCACCGTTGTCCTGCGAATCCAAAATCTTTAGTAATTTTTGCCATAAAATTTTGTCCGTGTATGATAATAATAAATAGTTATTTTACTTTTTTGAATTCATATTACACAATGTTAGTAATTTTTACTTATTTTTAGAATGAAGAATAGTAAGTAGTAAGTTGATTTTTATTTATAATTTTTTTTTTCATTTTGTTTTTTTTTTAACGTTTGAAACTTCGTTTTTTTATTTCCGAAGTTTTAAAGGCTCAAGAATTAGCTAGAACAATATAAAAAACTTGACGGATAATGTTAGAATAACAGTAATAAATAATTTTAACTTATCATGAATATTGTAAAATGTTGGCAATTATTACTTTTTACTTGGGTGGGGAGTAAAAGATTTTTTGTAGTCTTTTTTTTCTTCTTTGGTTTTGCTTATTGTAAAATTTATCGAAAAAAACCTTCTTGTTCATTAATTGAAAATCATTCTTGAATAGAATTAAAAAAAGATAATCAAAGAAACGATTTTTTTTTATTGATAATTCGTCTTCTTTGGATATCAACAAATCGGCGCCAAAAAATGAAAACTTTTCGAAATGTTTTTCAGGGAAAAGCGTGAAAACATTGAAATATGCATGTCACTAGAACAGCATGTCGACATCTAATAAACAAAACCCGTGAAATTTTATACCGAAACCCCTAGAGAGCTACAGGTTCTTAACCCTTTACCATCGCATAATTTACGGCCAATCTTGTGCTCCGAGTTTGAGAGGCCTTTCGATGACATTCCGGAAGAGAAAGTCTATGTTTTTGAACCTTACGAAATTTCTTCATCTACTCTGACTACAACTATCTCAAAATACCAATTATTCATTTTGATTTTTTTCCATCATTTATTCAATCCAATTATTGAAAAAACGAATAATCTTTATCATAATTCACGTTTAATGTAGGTTGAAAAAAGATTTTTTTTTTTTTTTTGCTAGAAAAAGTTTGTTTGAACAGAAGCTGAACCCTTTCTAGATTCTTGGTCGTTTTTTTTCTACTTTACCGTGAAATTTCGGAGAATTTTTGATATCCGATATTTATGGGGCTTGAAAATTTTTCGGCATGCACTTTGAAGAATCCTGAATTTCTTGGTTCGGGAATGTTTGGGATCATAGGTAATTGTTCTGGTATTTTTTTTCTCACGAAATAATGTGTAAAGAAAAGTTTTTCATGAGGAGTTGTGAATGTGTAAATTGAAATTTAATATTGAATGTGAAAATATGATTTGACGGTAGTCAAGCTGCAAGGTATAGTTTATTCATTAGTTCCGCCGGTTTCATAATTTTTTTTAGCTGCACATTAAAATTTCTATTGACTGATGTACACTTTTAAATTTTCTGATAACTATTTTCTAGTGTGATTTTTTCTGATTTATACAAAATTTTTATTTTATACGTTTTCTAATATGAAAAATTTATGTAGCTAATGTGGAAAAAATATAATTTATTGGAAATTCAGTGCTTTAACAAAGTTTTGATTTTCCGAAAATCTTTATTAATAATCTTATGGTGAAAATAAGTACTAATATTTCTTTTCTTTTTCTTTTTTTATCTTCTTCTCGAAACGTTGAAAAAAATCGACGAATTCGTTATATTATAAAAAAAAAAAAATTTAAAAATTGTGAAATTTAAGAAAATGTGAATAAAATTTGAAGGCTGAAAAAACCCGTCAAAAAAATTGTAAACTAATAAAATTAGAAGAAAGTAGAACAAATATTCTATCAGCTACAGGGAACGTTAATTATTTAGAAATTGCGAATGAGAATCTAGAAATTGTTTAATATCATGAATAATTAAAAAACAATAAAAAAATTTTAATAATAATAATTGTAGTCATTCAATTAGATCGTCAAATTCGAGAAAATAATGATAAATTTTTAAGATTGTAGAGTTATAGAAAATCAGTAAAAAAGTCAAGACTTCGAAAGAAGGCTTCAAATTTTTGACGAATAAAAATATTTTTGGACGTACGAAGATTGTCAATAAAAAAAAAAAAAAAAAAAATTATTCAATATTCGATATTAATATGTTCAAGTGATTTGAGTTGATGAAAAGTTTTTAGATTGCGTAAAATTCCGATACTTCCATCAAATTATACAAAAACTCTTGAATATTGTTAACATTTATGGATAAAAAAATTATTAATCAAATCGCAATCGTCGATTGTCACATTAATTTGAATAAAAGTTAAAAAATTTTGAAATTTTGAAAAATTGTGAAAATTCAAAAAATGCATAGGATATCGAAAATAAATGAATTATGTTACTAACTGTGAAGAATTTCGAAAAAACCGTAAAAATTTCAAACGCTGAGCAGCAGTCAAATTTTTAAGAAATAAAAACATATTTTGACTTACAAAGATTATCAATAATAAGAATAATTTTAATAATAATCTGGAATTTATAGAAAAATTTGAAATAAACAAAAACATAAAAATTCTAAGTTATTAGAATTTTAAAAAAGTTTTTTCGATTGTATAGAATTCCGATACTTCTATTCAACTACATAAACTCTCGAATATTCTAAACATATTTAATCAAAAAATGTTCAATCGGGCGTCAATTGCCGATTCTCCTTAAGATTCTAATAACAATTTAGAATTTTTGAAATTTTAAAAAATTGTGAAAATTCAAAAAATTCGCATAGTTTCGAAAAATATCAATAAATGTTCATAAGTGTAGATATTTTTATAAAATCCGTAAAAAATTTCAGACTCGGAGCAGGAGTCTTTTTATTTTTGAGAAATAAAAGTATGTTTAGAGGTATAAAAAATGTCAATATTTAAAACAAACTAAATCAAAATCCAGAAATGTTCTAAAAAGTTGTAACAAGTAAGTGTTGAAAATTTTCTAGATTATGAAAATCAAATACTTCTATTAATTAAAAAAACGCTCAAATATTCTAAACATTTATAAAACAAAAAATGGTCGATCGAACGGCAATCAAAAAATATCGTAAAAGATTCATTTAACATTTTCGGAATCTCGAAAAATCGAAATACATTAAAAACACAAAAAATCTTTCATGAATCTACCAAATCCAGGAAATTCGTCGTACTCTACAAAATACCTATAAATTTAAGAGAATACAGAGATAAAACTCAATCAGTGTTCATAAAAAAAAAACTCGACTTAAGTGTACTCTACCGAAATCCCACTTTTTTCAATGCGAGATACTTTTATGAAATCTTGTTAACCCTTCGCAGTATCGATAAATAATGCCGGCGAAACGTCGTTATTTACGCGGAGAAATCGGCAGGTTAGGGAGATGAAAAAGAAAAAAAAACGTAAGAAAAGCGCCGCTCATTCACGGCCGGACGCCGGCTCTCATCCCTCGCGGCCGGGGACGTTGCAACGCTGGGTTTATTGGCGGCCGTAACTCGTAAAACCCGGCGCGCGTCTTCGATCAGCTGATCCGTTCCATGACCCGCTCGAGCAAGGCTTTTTCCGCCTTTTTTTACCGCTAACGGTTTTTCGCAACGCCCGTTTCGCGATCTTGCTTTCCGTTTCTCCTTTGGGAAAACGTGCACTGGAAAAAAAGGGGAAAATACAGTACGCAGTCGCGGGAAATCCGAGAAATAGCGGGTTCTAACGAGCTTTCGGCCAAGTCTAAGAGATTTTATATTCACGCTTTTTGGAGGAATCAGAATTTTTTCGCATAGGAAATGAAATTGAATTTATAGTTTTCGTAGTTCTTTTTCAATTTATTGGTTGAATTCACGTATTTTTCGAGTTCTTGATAATTTTTATATTATTTTTGATGGTTTTTGAAATGTTTTTGATTCATTTATTCATCCAATTTTCAGTTATTCATATAATCGAAAAGATGAGAAATAAAAAATTTCGGTATTCTAGTAATTCCAATTTTTAAATTGTGAAAGTCAACAATTTTATTTTGATGAAAAAACAATTTATTTTTCAATTTTGAAACTATCACTGCATTAAAACACAATTGAATATTGCCTCAAATTTTTTTAATAATGAGTTTATTGAATGTTAACTAAGAAAATATTTGAAATTTAAAGGAAAATAATTTATACCTTTAGTAATTTTTTTAGTTGACATTCGCGTATCTTAAATTCAACGATGCTTTCGAAGTTTTTTTTTTATATTCTGTACATTTTTTTGTTTATTTATCTTCACATTTCAAAAATTTTCAAAAGTTACCCATTTTCTCATACTTATTATATTGGTTGAATAAGAAACTAGAAATGTCGACATTCTGGTATTTTTTTAACATTATTTCCTAAAATCGAAAATTGACGTATTTATTTTATATAAGCGAACAAGAGTCAATTGCATGAAGAATAAATTATGTTACATTGAATTTCCAAGTAAAAATAAATTCCAGATATTATTATTAAAGCCTTTATTTAATTGAAAAAAAATGTCTTGTTTCCAAGAAATTTTTTTTACTAATCTTTCGTTCTATATCACGTATTTTCAGATTTTTGATAATTTTCATCTGGTTCCAGATATTTTGCGAAATATTTCGTTCATGTATGCATTTCGAAAATTCTCAATTTATAAAATTTACACACATTCATTACGTCGATTAAATATGAAATCAGAAATGTCGATATTCATGCATTTCAAGTTTTCTCAATTCAAGGATTAATAGTTTTTTTTTATTTACTAAAAAAACAGTAATTTTTATTCAATTCAGATTCACCTTAGAATTAACGACTTAATTGTATAGATTGAAAAAAAATACTATCGATATTCGATTTTTTTGTGTTATTTTTATGTGTATTAGCCTATTTACAAGTTTTTTCATATTTTTCTATATATTTTGATTTTGAATTTAATATTTTCCACATTGAAAGTGGTGTTTGAAAATTCTTAAGACATCTCATTTTAATATCTTTATTTAATCGATTGAACGTCAAATCAGTAATTTTAAAATTCAGTTTTCCCGATTTACGAAATTCAGAAACTGACGATTCCATACGAAATCGATATGATAACATTAATTTTCGAATATTCAATAATGAGTTTATTCAATAAAACAGAAGGGAATGACAATCTGATTGAGCATGAAATTTTTTTTCTTTTTTGTTTTTAGTTTTTAGGTTAACATATTCCCGGGTACATTATGATTTATATGTGAGTTTCGACATCTTAGAAGATTTTTCGTTCATTTATTCATATATTTAAAAAATTTTAAAAATGAGACATTTTCACATATATAGGTAAGTCATATCGATTGATTTATTAGTAGGAAAAGTCAATATTCCAGTATCCTAATTTTTCGAAATTCAGTAATTAAAAATTTGATTTTCAAATCAAGAATTAATCAGTAATTTCTATAATTTACAAATTTTCTAGAAACAATTGCACGGATAAGTAAATATATTCAATAAAATGGATAAATTGACTTTTTTAAAATAATAGTTCGTTGAAATTGACGTTTTTTCAGGATCCTAATAATTTTCATTCAATTCTATTACTTTCAAAAATTCTTATTCATTTTGCCTATGCATTTTTAACACTCTGAAGGCATGACATTTCCACATATTCATTATTTCAATTAAATCATAAATCAAAAATTTGTTTATTTTAGTATATCCCAATTAAAAAATTCAAAAATTGCCAATATTATTCAAATTCAGAAATGAAATATGATCTTCGGATTTTCAAATTACTAAAAAAAAATTGTCAAATACACGTTTGTCTTATTGGAAATCTATAAATATCTTGTCTTCTTGAAGATCAGCCTAAACCAATCCTGCAAAAGTAAATTTATTCTAAAATGGCCGACTAAGAATTTTATTCGCAATAACGCTACACGATTTCCGAACTTTCATATAAAATAGAAAAGCTCCTGGTGCCTCTAAAATTCAATAGATGGCAGTTGGATTGCGTTTACGAGTTCATTCGAGACGTGAAACACATCAAGAACCGATCCAACGTGTCTTTGCAAGGTTACGAGTTGTGTAGAATCTTCACATTTTTTCAAATGGATTTTACATTGAAATTTTGCATTGGAATTGAACTAATTTGTTCAATTGGTTTTCCAGTTAAATAACGTAAGGATTATCAATAATGATATATTTATAATTATTATTGCAGAAATTTTATTATTATATTGTTGAAATACATTGCAAAGCAAATATTATTATGATAACAATAACTATGTTATGACTTATAAATATAGATTAATAATTTATATTTGAGTAACCCAATATGTATGCGATCTGAAAATGAAGATATAAGTCTAATTAGAAAGAAAAAATCTGAATGAGAGTAAAAATGTTTAATTCTTTTTAAGCAAAAAATCAAAAATTTTTGTTTGGAAGAAAACATGATAGAATTTACAAGATGGACGTAATATAAAATTTTCAGTATCAAGTTTCTACGAATATAGAATTAAAAGTTTACATAACATTACTGATTCGAAACCAAATGATTAGATTTCAAAAAAACTAATAATTTGCAAAATGATTCAGATGTTCTTTATTAGTATATTATATTTCAAAGTTTATGATAAAATAAATATTACAATATATTTCTAGTTCGTTCCATTTCCGTTGTTAATTTCATAAAATTGTAGAATGTTTTATATTTGTTTCTACTTAAAATTCTTTTTCTTAGATATTGATTTATTTCAAGTTTTTTTTTCCCAATTATAATTATCTTATCATTATTCCAAAGCTAGTAGATTTCTATAGTAAAGAATCACTAGAATATCATATATTCACAGCTTGAAATAAAAACCTATTAAAAAAAAATAGGAAACCCAAAAAAGACTAATAAGTTTTTGATTTACTGATAATAATTCAGTAAAGTTTCTCAGGACTGATTTACAATATTAAGAGAATAAAAAATCATTACAAAAGTTTTTTTTGTTTTTTACGGTACAAAATGTTTCGACAGAAGTACATCCACAGTAATGAAATTTAAAAAAAATGCTCACGAAAGTTTAGCAGCTTGATATCCAAAAATATTTTTCTTTAGGTAAAGAGCTTCAAAACTGAAATCCCACGTTCGCAGAAATAATATCCATGCAAATTTTCGAACGTAATCTTTTGCTGATTATTTTGAGAATTGTTTTGCATGCTTGAAAATTTTTTCTCGAATGCGAGGTATCATAACTCTGCGATGAATGAATATTATCTTATCTGCAATTGTGCATTACAGTGTAAAGCGCTTGAAATAGAAAAATTTTCGACGCTGGTAACACAAAAAACAAGTTTTTGTCGTCAATTTTCGTAAAAGAATTTCGGCAAGTGTCAAAAAAAAAAAAAAAAAAAAAAAAAACATTTGCGTGCGCTTAGAATTTGTGAAACCGTTATTCAGCGCATTTTGGTTGATATTTCTTTCAATTTGAGAATTATATCTGCCATCAATTTTTATTAAAAATAAAGTTTTTCGTCTCCGCCTTCTATAAATAAAATGAATACGCTTGGAAAATACATATAGTATTAATATAGTTTTTGAATATAAATCATAGAAATAATAACAGTTACAAAATTATACTTATAACAATAAATTAGCGTTATTACTCGTGTGATTTACCAACTCGCTTCGCTCGTTTGCAAATTTTCACATTCGTAAAAACGCTCGTTCTTGCGCGCTAAATTCTATTGGATAGGTATAATTTCATTTCGAATTCAATTTTAAAATTTTTAGTTCGTTTTAACTATTGTTGATGGTCATACGCGGAAAGAGAAAAAGTTTTTTTCAGTAATAAATTCGTATATAAGAACGAACAAATGTTTTTAATTACATATTTATTACTATATTTGTTCAACGTCAAACATGTTTCGTGCAATTCTCCAAAAAAAATTCGATCATCAAAACATCTTTGTACATACGCCCCTGCAACAAAAACAAGTTTCAAAACTAGTCTAGCTTCCCCAATGTTCTTCAAAACACTATTTATAGCGTCACCGTGCCACATTTTTCACGCACATTGAAAGTCCCTCCCAAAGAGTCAATTACCGGAATTTACATTTATCATAAATTACGTAACTACAATCTTCGCTTTTTGCATCGCTGTCACTCACCGGTTTTTGTCCTCTCTCTTTCACGGACTTGCATTTGCAAACGAATGTGCGATAATTGTTCTAAAAAATCCTGAGAAAAAACCTGCACTTAATGATAATTTCAAGATCCATCGCGTTGATAAGAGAAAAAAAGATTTTAAAATTCCGCGGCGTAGACACGGGGAAAATAAAGACCTCCGGTACATATAATAAAGAATACGTGTGATGGGATTCTATCAGGCGTCGACGACGGTATTGGAATACTGCATGAGATCTTTTTCAACTAACGATGGTGATTGTTTGAATTTTGCGATAGTTTTAGAATATTGCGGAATTTTTAGGGTGTTTTTTTTTCATAAAAAGCGGTGTAACAGATAATTTGTGAAACAAAAATTTTTTTTTCAAAATTAAACAATATTTACATTTGTTTGAAGGTTTTAAACTGTTTTTCCCATTTTTTTCATCATTGTTCTCGAAATACAATTACTTTCGGAATCTCCAAAATTCTTCGACCAATCCTTAAACTTTTGAAAAGTAATCAATATTTTCGATGTATAAGTCTTACAATCATTTTTGAATTTATTTTTTTAGAATCATCAATATTCTTGAAATACGATAAAAAAGTTATAAAAAGATAATTTTTTATTTCCTTCAATTGCATCAAAAGAATAATTTGTTGCAATTTCATCAATTTTTTATAAAGAAGTTGCATTAAAATTAACATTACTTTTCTTGCGTATGATAAATAATTTCAGATCAATTTCTAAAACCACATAAACGTTGACCAGGTAAATAAATTTAAAAAATGGTTCATTAAAAAAATTAAATGTCCTGAGGACTCATAAAATTTTTAACATAGTGAAATCAATTCATCAAATCATAAAATTCCCAAATTATCTATTCATAAAAATTAATAATAGAATATTTTTTATTTCCGGAGTCCTCAATACTCATATACTAAAACCGTAAAATTTTATATTCCCACAAAGAAATTTAAAATATTATCTTGAATTTTGAAATATACTAAAATCTCAAATTGTCGGTTTCTCATCATTTTTTTCCGTCATCCAGAATTTGAACTTCATATTTGTAAAATCCACGACAACGAAAAACATCCTTAAAAAAATCCAAAAAACGTTCATTTTACTCCTTTAGTGTGAGTTAGTCAAATTTGACTGATTCGCCTAGTAAGAAAAACAATACTAGTGAATATTCGAATTCTACTTTTTGAATTAGTCAAAATTTCAATGAATGCAAAGATATTTACACTTTAGATTAGTCAATCTCAACCAATTCGTTAGTTGAAATTTGCATCTTGAAAGTTAATTTTAACTGTTTATTAGTTGAAATTTTCACTATCAATTAGTCAATTTTCTTATATTCATGTGTAGAAAAATAGAGTTGAAAATATTTAAAGCTTGTCAACAAAAGTTGAAATTTACTAACAAATTAATCAAAAAATTGTATACAAAAATTGAATCAATATGCACTAGAAAAAAAGTTAGGTCTGACAAGAAAGAATACTCGATTCCTTGAAAATAAACTAAATTTAATTCGATTGAAATTTCATATTAAAAAAAAATTTTGTTCTCTGAACTAAAAATTTATTCGAGCAAACAAAATATTTAGTTGGTCTAATAACTACCGAACGTTTGTTTGAGCCAACCAAATTGGTTTTTTAGGGTGACTTATATTTCAGAAGTTATTACTAGAATGACAATTTGGAGAAGTTAATTTTTGACTTATTCAAACTAAGAGAGTACATGCAATAAACCTCGAAACGTGATAAAAAGTGAAAAGCAAAAGTCCAGAAGTACATTTGTTCGAGAAAGTCTTGTTTGGGGAAGAAGAAAAGTAAATAGCAGTGAAAATAACGCGGCACTTGATACCCGGCTCAATCATCGTTACGAGGCGTGACGCCTAGTTCGCGAGCGGGCATAAAATCTCCAGCACGTGGTGACATCCACGAGGATCCTGACCTCTGTTAAATCATTTGCATATTTCCGCGTTTTAGTGGGCAATAAATTCCCGGTGCGCACATGCCGGGTGATTTTCCAGTACTTGATACCAAATATTAAGGGAACATGACAACCAATTACGGTACATTTTCTTGCAACGTGTAGACAATGTAACGAAAAATCCAAAAACACGTGAATAACGCCAGTTCTGTGGTTACAGTTATGAGAAATTAGGACGTTTAAAATGTTTGGTTGGAGCAACCATTCATAAAGTAAAACATATACTAACCAAAGTTTTCAATGTCATTACCGATACAAAATTTTTACAACGAAAATTATAGTTGACATAAACAAAACTTAGTTGTCTTGTCTAAAACGTTGGTTAGCCTATATTTTTCTAAATGATTTGGATGTTCGGACGAATCATTTCTTTTCATCAACACAATGATAAACAAGTTATAGATTAAAATATTGATATTGAATAATAATAAAACTATATTAAAATGACCAAAAATGTAAGTTTTAAGAGTCCTAGAATTCTTTATTTTATCAAAAAAAAATTAATAATAATAATAATAATAATAATAATAATAATAATAATAATAATAATAATAATAATAATAATAATAATAATAATGCAGGCTTCAGAATAATGCTATCCAAAACAGACTTTTATGAATGCCTGGCAAGGTTAGCGAAGAATATAAAAGTTTTATATTATAAATGTAAATATAAAATATAAATTAAATATATAGATATATTTTATATTATTTTAATGTTAACTTTTTTAAAAAAACTAGAATTTACGAAAATGCTAAAAATCGAAATAACTTTACACTCAGGAATATAAATTTCTTGAAATTTACATACAAAGCCATTAGAATATATAACGCCTCATAAAAATATAAGATAAAAAAAAAAAAAATTAAAAAGACTATAAAATTTTACAAATAACGTAAAATTAAAAAATTATGGAATCCTAAAAAATATCCTTAATTTTTGTAAATGAATCTTTTATATTAAATATCTATCAAAATTATGAAAACTGTTGAAACCTAAATTTTCAAAACATCGAATTCTAGTAAGTTGTTCAGAAGTCTATTATAAAATCAGCAAATCTTTCAAATTGTATCATTATGTAAGTATAGTAGGAAAAATACTAAAGGTTAAAAAGAATTTAAACTTCAGCAACGCAGTACTCAGATCGTGAAAAATTAAAAAACATAAGACTTCAAAAAAAAATTTTTTTTCAAATAATTTATTTAAAATCATTTACATTTTGAACGCATTAAATTATGCAATAATAAAATTTTTTATGATTTTTCGATTCTCTGAAGCCAACTCATTAGACTTTTTTTTCTTTATTTTCAAGCTTTAGGCATTTATTGAACCCTCATCAGGAAACTACATTCACATAAAAATTTTTTTCAAATAATATTCAAATCCACAAATATATCACAGCCAATCTTACTTACCAGGCCCGTACGCAGGATTTACCGTTGAGAGGGGTTTCATAAAAATATGATTTCTAAAAAAGAAGGTCGTTAAACTTTCAAATGTGATGTCTAAAAAAAATGTCTTCAAATTAAGGTAAATGGTAAAATTTATAATAAATATGTAAAAAAATGCGAAATTTGGTTTCAATTGGGGAGGGGGGTTGAACCCCAACCCCTCCCCTCCTTGCATACGGGCCTGTTAGTTACATAATATCATCATGATGACGTATTTCTGTTTTTCTTATGAAACCCTCAGAGCTTGATAACAAGAAACAAAAAATAAGTTTTTAATTTTTTTGGCTCCAAAGGATTGGAAGACCATGAAAATTCTAGAAAATAAAAATGGAGTGTTATTCAAGAAATGACACAATTTCTTTATATTATATTTCGTTTAACAACCAATTTTCGTAACTAATTTTTTTTTAATGCTCAAAGGAAATAACAGAAACAAGTAGTTATTTAAGCTTTCGATAGAAATTTCGCCTTCATTATGAAATGATCATGAACAACATAACTTATAAAAATCTAAATTCTAACATTATCAGTTGTTTACATAATAATAAATTACGAGTAAAACCATCTTCGATAAATCTCAATTTAATTTCGATATAATCAAATTTAGATTTTGATTAGGGAAAAATATATGCTGAAAGCTTAAAGAGATACTTGTTTTTGTCATTCCCTCTGTGGGTACGTATATAAATAGTTCATCAAATAATACACGGTACTATCAAAAATGAAGGAGCGTACATTAAAAATGATACAATTTCTATTCCTCCCCCCTCCCAAAAAACCAAGTCACAGACAAACTAACTGTGTTAAGTGATGTGGGGTTCCTCCCCATCCTCTTTTTTTCCAGCGGGCCCGCTGGCGGGCGTTGGGGTCGGCATGGGCGTCGGTTGCACGGGCGCGAATCCCCTAGAATGGACCGGCCAGGTAACCGTCCGGAAGAAGCGCAAGCCGTACTCCAAGTTCCAGACCCTGGAGCTAGAGAAAGAGTTCCTCTTCAACGCCTACGTGTCCAAGCAGAAGCGCTGGGAGCTCGCCCGGAACCTTAACCTCACCGAGCGCCAGGTGAAAATATGGTTCCAGAACCGGCGCATGAAGAACAAGAAAAACAGCCAGCGCCAAAGCCAACAGCAGAGCAACAACAACAATAACAACAGCAATGCGAATAACGCCAACCACCATGGGGCCGCTGGGCATCATCATGGGGCCCATTCCAGTCACCACGTGGTGGCGCAGGCGCACCACGCCAACGGAAAACATCACCAGTGACCCGTGGCCCCATACGCGCATGCGCCGGACGCGATGGCGTCCCTCCAGGTGGCGCCCCAGCCGCACTACCAGTTGGGCCACCTTCAGCAACAAGCGATGCGCGCGCATGGCGGCTCATGAACTCCCCCGTAAGAACGCATTTTGTCCGGAAAACCGATAGTATTTCCCCCAGGCCGTTTTCGAGGCATGCGTAAACTTAGCGTTTTTTCTTAGAGTTCCCTTCACAGGCCGCAAACGATGATCGGACATAGGGGGTTCTTCATTTTAAATTTGTTGATTGCACAGGTCTGAAAATAATGGGGCTGTATTTCTTGTTGGAAAACCAGGAATCTTCAACGAAGTAAGTTTTTGTGTAAAATCTGTATCCGAACTTGGAATAACTTCGGCACGTCAGGATTATCATACATTGGAGGTTATGTACAGGGCGCATGACATCTTTTTGGTCTTGTTTCCAAATGTCATCATGTGGTACTACTCTTTTTCGTAGAAATGAGCTACTGACCAGTTACTAGTAATTTTTTTCAGAAAGACACAGCCATTCCAAGTTTTAATAGTATAATATTGTTTTTTCCGTAAATCGTATGATTCTGCGCGGAGAGAAAACTTGAAGTAAATTTTACTTTTTTCAAAGTAAATTGCTTTTATTTGCAAAAAAAAAGGAATGTTTACTGCAGGATTGTATTATTTACATTTTAATATTTAAGGTTCACTTTGGAAAAAGTAAAATCTCCTCATCTTGAGGCAACTGCTTCAAAATTGAGAGATTTTAATTTTTTCTAAAGTAAACCTTATATATTAAAATGTAAATAATATAATCCTACGGTAAAAATTCCTTTTTTTTGCAAATAAAAGCGATTTACTTTGAAAAAAGTAAAATTCACTTCAAATTTTCCCTCCGTGTGTTCATTTGAATACGCCATTTTAAAAATGAAAACCAAAAAATTTTTACGTGCCCTATTCGTAACCTCGAAAGTAGCATTTAAATTCCGTTTGTCGAGTACATAACCTCAAATATCTTCAAATCCTTACGTTATGGACTTATTCTTAGCTTGGATTCGGATTTTAAGTAAAAACATACTTCAGCAAAGAACCCTAGCGTTTCAACATCGAAACCTCTTAGATCTGTGTTATTATTGACCTGGAAGTCCACGAAGCGGACTCTTGTAAAGGACATTACTATAAGTGACTTGCAAGTCATTAAAGCATTTTCGAAAAGTTGGTTTTTCATTACTCCTATGAGTGCAATAATGGCAAATTGGTATTTTCTGGGGGTTGTAATAGAAATGAGCTGCCTGGGGTGGGATGTTCCTATTTTTTTGTGATTGATTGCGCGTATGATGGGCTCAAAACAATTTTTTTGGAGTTCCATCGAACGCGTTTTAAGGTTGAAATACATTTGTATAGTTGTTTCGTTTGAGTTACTGGTAATTTAGGAAATTTCAGTGAAAATAGATTCAATCGCGGAATAATAGAGGGACAGATTTCCAGTTCCAGATGACAGTTTTGGTAGATAGAGAGAAATTATGTTTTATTTAGGTGTAGAGTAGGGATGACTCGTTTCCGGTCATTGTTCGCGGCTCATAATGTACTATTACTTTGGGCTGGGCCGCCTCTATATTTCGTGGTCGTCCGTGGTCGCTGTTTTGATTGCAGATCTTTTGGTTGAAGGTGAGTTATTTATTTATCAGCAAAGGGAAGGGTAAAAAAGCTCTGTAAAATTCAGCTTTAATGGATCGTCAAAATTTTAAACGATTTACCTATTGTTTCAGCTTTTACTAAATTTTCTGTATTTTATATAAATATTTATGTATAGTAGTTTTTTAGCTTTAAGGAACCTTCGAAATTTTTCTTAATTTACCAAAGTCAATAGTATTTTCAGTGAATTGATTAATTTTTCGAATTTTCCACGTTTTTCGCTTCGTGGAATTTCTTATACATGCTTACTGTAAACTTTCAAAATTTTTCAACTTACTACGATTTCAAGTGATGTCTAAATAATTTTTAAATTTTCATCAATCATGCATTTGTCGAAGAAATATGACAGAATATTAAATCTTTGAATTTATAAACGTTTAGTTAAGTTTTGGCACTTTTCTAATTTTTATAGAACTATAAACAATCCTTCCGATTTCTAATGAATAAAATTTTTTTTCTTACATTTTTGAAATCTTGAACATGAATAAGACGATACAAAATGAAAAACTTTTGTTGATTTTCCTAGCTCAATGGTATTTTTCGTCATTTTTCAACTAATTTTAAATGTTTTAGATTAATTTCTATTTATTGTACATACTTTATTGAAACATGATATCGACGTAATTCTGATTGATAACCATTCTATGAACATCTGTAAAAGGTTAATAAAGTTTTAGAAAATTAAAATATCTTCTAGAGTTTTTCAGAGCAGTAAAATCTACTAATTTCAGTTACAATACACATTACTTTAACGTTTCCAAATTTTGGGTAAATCTTGAATTTTTTTTGAAGCATTGTCGTAATTTTTATTGCTTTTTAAATTTTTTAGATTTTATTTCGAAAATTCAGAAAGATTATCATTCTACTCCGAAGATATATAATAATTATTACAATCCATGAAGTATATGCAATCCATGCATTTTTCAAAATTAATATGATTTATAGAGATTCTATGAACTACTTAATCTATTCAGTTTTCAACAGTTTGTTTTCTATAAGTGTTCAAAAACTTATTTAGATATAACAGGTACAATTTTATTTATTTCAAATTTTATAGAAACGTATCTTGTCTCCCTTAGATTCTTATTTTTTTTTATAACCTATCTATTATTAATGATTTTTATTTAAAACAAAATCACAACATACACATTTTAGAGAAATGTGATGAACACAATTGGAAAAAATTTTAGACTTCGATAATTATAGACTAATTTAAAGAAAAAAGGATCTCATTTAGAAATATCTAATTTGCAATATTTTTATTTGAAATTTAATTTCTCAAATTTAATCCCATAAAAAGATTCATGAAACCCAAGATTTCCTTAGTATTCGTAATTGTAAAAATTTTTGAAATGTCAAACATAATTAAAACAACTCGAATTTTTCTGAATTTTACCGAAATCTGTCCAATGCCCGAAATTTCATAATAATTCTTCAATTCTTCATAATTCATTTAAAATAATTGAAAAAAAAACAACATTATGATATTTATTTAAGAAACATAAAGTTATGAACAATTCCATTTCCTCATTGTTCGATTATTGATTCCCAGTCAACCGAAAAAATCGCGTTTCGCTGCCCCTGCTTATCATGGTGTATTTTGAAAATTCAACGATCATGAATAATGAAAATTAATTGCCCAAATTACAAATCTCTCATGACTTTCAAGAGATTGAAAAATTGAAATTCGTATCATTTTATTATATCGCATTACAAAAAAAATCGAAAAATGCTAATCATTTAAAATTACACAAACAACTAATCACCTTTTACTTTGAACACTCATCATTATAGCACAAAATTTGCAAAAACATAAAAATTTCTTGAAATCGTTTGACAACTCACCTCCAACTAATATTATATGCAATCATAAAATTTGTAATGATTCACAGAATAACATAAAGATTTAGGTAGGATTTTCACTTTCCACCCATTTTTCGAAATCCGCGTTTCTCGGAACTAACATTTTCCGGAATTACATAAAACTATAAAAAAAATTTCTGAAATCAAATATCCTGAATGCTATTATTTAAAATGGCTTTTTCTAGAATAATTATTGTACCAGTAAAAAAAAAGAATCTCATAAGTTTTTCCACCAATTCTTTTCCTTATTTTCTGCAGCCTGTATTTACTTATTAAAAAAAAGAGCATGATAAATAAAGGTTGCACATATTTAAAAATTTTGTGAAAAGTTTTACTTCATTTTTTTTTCAAGTTATTATTATTATATCTATACAATATTTTACATATATATAAAAAAGGTAGTAATTTTTATCAATTTTTTCATTTCTTTTAATTATTTTATTTCAACAAATTCCTATTCTTTAATTTTAACACTTTTTATTGTTTTCCGGAAAATGTCTATTCTGGAGAATCGTTTTGTGTAACAGATTCTAACCGAATTTTCACCTCTCATGAAACCCTACTATCAATATTTTCAACACCTCGAAATTCTTTGAAGAAACCCCAAAATTGCGATCGAAATACCGAAATCGAGGGGCCTAGTTGCGGGACACTCATTAGCTGTACGTTACGAAAAACCCACACGCAAGCATCTTCATCCTAGTATCGTAATCGGAGAAAGGTGAGGTTAGGATAAACTTGATGTTTTATATTTTGTTTTTTCCAAACCCACCTCAACCACCCCACTCACCCACCCCCCTCCTCCTCCTCCGCCGAGGGGTGGAGTGTCGTTATAAAGGGATAAAAAGAGGAGAGACTGATTAGCGCGTTCTGTTTTCATGTATTTCGTACGAGTGAGTGCGAGTGAGCACGGGCGTGTTTTAGTATTCTCTTAGGCAATGTGGCCCGGGTCGAACGGGCCGGACGCTGTATAGTTCTGCCGCAGTACTATGACTTATAGTTGATATTACGTGTAATGGTAACTATGGTAACGATCGTGAATTTCTGCGCGTTGGATTTCAGAAGCTGTTTTTCCTTTTGCCGTGGTTGCCGTGATGAAAAATAAAATTTTTCAATCAGCAAACGTGATTTTATTATTTTCATTTTAATTCATTGTTTTCTAAAAATGAAAATGAGGAATTTTTTCTTACTAAAAAGAAAACTAATCCCGACAAAATGGCGCCTGTGGCAAAACGCGAAATACCGGCGCAAAAATCCACGAATAGAACCACGAACGAACTGTAATTAGTGATAATTATGAATAGCGATGAAGATGATGTTTTATTACGATTACGAAGGTTATTATTCGCATTGTCTATTATTGTCATGATGATTATATTATTATTGCGAGCGTCACACGGATATATTATGTTATTGTTTTTATTGCGTGTTGTTTTGTATGTACCTTACGGCATATATGATGAATATTATTATTATTAATATAATTCTTATTATTATTATTAATATTATTATATTATTGATCATGATTATGAGATGACTATGAGGACGATAAAAAAGGATGATTTACTCATACAAGTGGTGTTATTAAATGTGTATATTGTCACGGTCCAGCACTGGATGTACTAAAACATAGTCGTGTACTTGCCCGAGCATTTCTTTTGGAGTTATATACCAGTTCCATTCGACAGAGTCCCATTCATTGGTTCCCGTAATGTTTTCTTATATACACGTTTCATCAAGACAGTTTTTTTCTCCGAGGAAATATGTGATATGAGTTTGTTTCGAATGTGTAAAATAATTATTGTTTTCGCTTGTGTACATGGAAAATGCATATTTTTATTTCATCCCTTTCATCTGTTTTATTTATTTTGTTTGAACCATGCGCTCATTGTAGTTTTAGTTTTTTTAGGAAAATTTTCTTAATGAATGAACATCTTTTTTTGTTCACTTCATCGCCTTCAGGTATGTATAATTTCCTTCTATTCTTTAAACTCTACGTTTTCCAGAGCATAGTGAATTATTAATCTTGAACTACTTGAGCTTTTTTACATAATTTTAACAACTTTTCAGAACTAAAAAAAAATCTTCGAAACGGAATCTTACTGCATTTTTACAATGTATTTAAGGTAAAAGTTCAATAAATCTAATAATGTACTGTATTGTGCATTTTTCAAGATAACACTGTACAATAATGATAATACTAACTATACAGCCGATCAAAGCAAATTTGCATAAATTGCAAATGAATAATTAATTTTTACGTGATTGATTTTATGCGAGAAATCTGAATCACAAAACATGGCGGATAAATATTCTTACGCTACAATGAAGATTCTGTAATTTATTGCTTCATGAAACAAAGCTTGTTTGTAAGGTAGCTGTCAATCAAAATAAATTTATCATAGATTGGCATTCTAAGGAGATGGGGAAAAAGATAGAAGAACTCGTGAGGGAAAATTTGGTTAAAAATAACAAAATTAGTGGATTTCCGAATGGTTCATATTACGTTTTAAATTTGAAACATTTTGAATGATCTAAAAATCGTAAAATTTCAAAATATCACGTGAATCGTTTAAAATTTGAAAAACTCTTTCAAACTACGAAAACCATATGGAATTCTTTTAGTTTTCTAAAATCTAATAATTTCTGTATAAAAAAAAGTGTAGAATCATTGAAGAAAGCTGGTTAATTCTGTAAATTACCAAAAACCTTGTTAACTTGGTAAAACTATAATTAGAGAAGAAAAATTCGCTTTCAGATAATAAAATTAATAAATGTCAGAATAGTTCGTATATTATTTGAAATAAAAATATTTTTAATAATTCGAAAGTCTTGGGTTTCTAGAGCCTATCAAAAATTGAGGAATTTTTAACAATTTGTGGAGTCTCAGAATATGTGAGGAAAAATGTGGATCGTGAAAAATTTTGAAAATTGTTTCGAACTAAAAAACCCTGTGGATTCCTTTTAGTATTATAAAATCCAAAAATTTCTGCATGAAAAAAATCTCTAATCATTAAATGTGTTGATTAATCCTGTAAATTATAAAAAAAACGTAATAATTTGCTAAAATTATGAATCAAAAGTAAAAATTTGTTTCGAAATACAAAAATTCGCAGATTTCCGAAAAGTTCGAATAATATTCAAAATTTTCAATATTTGAATAATTCGAAAATCTTGAAATTCTAAAGCTGATCCAAAATTGAGGAAAATTCGAACGATGTCTTCAAAAATCATGTGAAATAGTTAAAAAATTTCTCTAATCTAAAAATTTCTTATCGTACGGAGGTGGTCAATAATTTTTGATGTATAAAAAAAAAAAAATTTTTCAAAATATTGATTAAGTATCAGAATGATCAAAAATCATGTCAATTTGGTAGGACTACAATTTTGAAATCACATACTTCACTGTCCAATTCTATGTATAATTAGAAACTTAAATAACTTTAATTCGATTCTAAAAATAATAACGTGCCCAATTTCAATTTCATCCAACGAAGAAAACCCGCGCAATCTTCGATCCAGTAAAAACAAAATGGTACCACTGGAAAATCTAGTTTCCACGTTCTCGAAGGTTCGCGAATTTTACGATCCGAAAAATTCGGTGCCCACAATTCAGCTCGTGTTTCGCTCTGCAAGATTTACGGCTTTACTGACTTGAAAAGTGTGCTAGGCCGATTAGGAAAACTCGGCTAAACACGCGAAAAATCGGCGCATCTGCAATGAAAATCAATCAGGCAGATTCTTCTTTTTTTAGCAACAAAATACCTGCTCTCTTTATCTCTATTATTTTAACGATAAGCGGGTTCCATGTTCGCGGAAAATGACGAAGCTTTCTTCTGTGAAATAGAAAAAAAGAACTCATTTTTCCTCGCGTTGTGCAAGCAATTGTCATGTAAAATTTACGGTTCGTAATTATGGTGACTCTCGGCTCGGGTGTTACTCATACTGCAATGTAAGAATGGATTTATTTAAGGTATTCGAGTAGTCAGGTGAAAGGAAAATTGCAGCTGCCTGGTGTCATAGAATTTTTTTTTTTTTGTATAGAATTTTTCCCGAAAATCTGATTGTGAACGTTAAGAAATTTATAAAAAAAGGTTAACAATATAAAAATTTTAACTTATCTGAGAGGAAGAGATTTTTACAAGAACTCATGTGTTTTAGGCATAAACTTTATAATTTAGAATAAAATCAGAATTTCTGGAATAAAAATTATATTTTAAAAGCTTAGCTCAAAATAGTTTTTATGATGAAAAACTTCATTACTTGGACAGAAAGTACAAGAATTACTATAAACATCTTTTGAAAATTGAAACAATATCCATCAGCAAATTAATAAACAAAACACCTGTATCGTATATGCGATGGAATTTCCCACTTTGTTGCTCAAAAATAGTTTTTATAGCTTTTTTTTTACAAGCGTGTCTTTTTTCTGCGATGCATTTTATCGGAAAATCAGTCCATGACAACTTGCACAATTTTTTCCGTCCCCGATGATATAACGCGACGATTATTTCGTTGCAAAAGAAGATAATTGCGACTTTGCGTTAGCCAAAGTGGAACAGGGAACGGTCTATCGATTGTATTGTCTTCTGCGCGCGTTTGAAAAGTTGAAAAATACTGCGAACAATTTTTTTAGCTTTGGATTCATTCTTGAATATTCGTTTTATTTTTAAATATAATGGAACTTATTGTTGAAAAGTAAAAAGTAAGCAACTTTCGGTTTTGTATTTATTTCTAGAGATGCATAGATTGTAAAAAATTATTTGAAAATTATTCTTGGTCTCACATACTTGAAACAATTCAAAATGATATTTTAGAATCTGTTGTTGAATATTTTCTTTTATGGTTTAGAAAAATTTGAAAAAATGCTTCAAGTCTGTGAAACTAAATCCTTCGATTTTAACGCTATCCTGAAACCGTTCGATTATTAGATATATCTTTTTTAAAAAGGAACAAAACTAATAAAAACTATAAAACTTGAGATCATGCAGCGAAAATTTGAAAAGAATGCAAAATCCATGAAAATAAAAGAAAATTCGTATAAATTCATCATTATTCAAAAAACGAGAACAATACCGAAATTTCTGAGAATCTTTGTAGTGATATAAATCCATTAGAACAGTGTTCGTCGAAAAAATAATTTAACAATAAAAACTAACTGAACTCCGTATTTGAGCATGAAATCTTACAAGTTCATAAAATTATTCATAAAAATACAATGAACCCATGCAAATAATAAAAAATTTAATACTCTATAATATATAGGTATAAATACACATAAGTATTTGAATTCACGCTTTCCAGATCATACCTTCAGGTAATGCAAATATATTTTCATCAAACATTGGTAAAAATATTTAAAATCTTTACAGCATGATGTTCTAAATATTTACATTAAAATTCATAAGAATAACAGAATATCCTTAAAGTTGAAAAAATACTGGAAATAAAACACACTCCTGATAACTAATAAAATACTTGAAAAAGTTATTTAAAATATTGTTTCTCAGGAAAATTTATTATTTCACCTAAAGCTTAGAAACTTTAAACTACAGAGCATTATATTATGAATATGTATCCTTATCAATAGCAATTAAAACAAATTTTAGAAGTCTATAAAAATGGAAGGAAATTAGAAAACAATTTTTTAATGAACAAAAAAAAATAATAACTGTAAATAATCGCAGCAATTTGAGTATGTTTTATTGAAAATTTTCTTGAGAATCTCCGAAAACTACTCAAAGTTAATGAAATTTTGGTCCCTGGAACATCAAAGCAAAAAATTTATGATAATAAATCGAAAAAAATACAAAAAAACTTCCGAATTCTATAAATAATCGAAAATTACAGATTATACCCAAAGCGAAACAGAATCTGAAATTCCAAAAATACTTACACATATTTTTTTCCAAAAGTTTACTTTGATACTCAAAATTTTTTTAAATTTTGATTCAAAGGCATAATGAAAAATTCATAAAAACTCGTGAACCTACAAAATTTTAAGAATATTAAGGAATACGAGGTACACTAAGAGAAGGATTTATTGATAGTTAATAAATATTTATTTGGATATGATCAAATAAATATTGCTTTGTCTCAAAAAAATACACGTTCCATGAAATAAAATTTGTTAACTGTTAACATTTCATATCTTGGAACAGTCCGTTCAAATTCTGATTTGTTAACAGTTAACAAATTTTATTTCATGGAACGTATAATATTTATTTGATCATATCCAAATAAATATCTTTTAACAATCAACAAATCGTTCTCTCAGTGTAGAACACTTTTACTACATGAAAAATCTTTATAAAAATAAAAATATCTGTAGACAGAATTTCCTCGAAAATTTACAAAAGTACTACAAATAATTTTTGTTCTAAAGCATCATATTTGAGATATCTATAGGAATCCGTAAAAATGTATGAAATAACTTCAAAAATTTGAAAATCTGCCAAAATTTTCCAAATATTACGTATGTAAAAAATATCAAACATAGTTCTTATGCTAGTAGTTTAAAAAATATTTTAATTCTAAGTACATGCGATTTTTTTAAGAAAATTTTGAAAACACTTACAAATTAAATTCACACATCATAATCCTTAAAATGAAATATAAATACTGAAAAAAATTAAAATGAGATAGCGAACGTATGAAAAATATGAAAAGCATATTTCAAATAATAAAGTTATTTGCTACTTAAACCCCTTAAACCTATTCTTGAAATATCATAACAATCGTAACTGTAAAAAAACTTTTATTCATGTATCAAAATAAATGCTATGTACAAACTTACCTTTTGAATTTTTAGTGCCCCCCTCCAACCAAAAGATATTTCCAAAATTCCCAATTCGAAAAGGTCTACATAAACATGAAAACGCATTCTGATATGTCGAATCTTTCACGGTTTACGATGTAATTTAAATAATCTATTCGAGAAAATGAAGACAATGTTATACAGAGCGACATCAATGCCTATACACTCGAGTTTCGATTTGCTGCATTATAGTTTGCTGCGGTCAGACTGCTGTGTAATACACCGTGATGAAGAAGGTAAATATTTTCCACTTCTTCGACACGCCTGGACTCCCATGTGGTTGAGTAAAGAAATCTCAAATGGCCATGAAGACAGGCCCAAGTGATGAATTACCTGAACCTGAGAAAAAAATTTTTTGTGCACCATTGAAAAAGGATCAAATACATGTATCATGATTTTATATGATTCCAAGGAAAAAAGGATTTGCTGTATGAGCAAATACAACTTGACTAAACGAATTTTTTTTGCAGCCATAACTTTTTTTTTCTTGCTGAAACAAACTTTTTTTGCTACCAGAGCATAATTATTATGCAATGAAATTTCTTGCATAATGATTGTGCTCTGGCAACAAAACAGATTTGTTGGGGAAACAAACAAATAAGCTACTGTAGAAAAATAATTACTCTTGCAACAAAAAGTTTTTCTGTCAAGTTTGTGCTGCAACAGCACATCTTTTTGCTAGTATAGCAAATCTTTTTTTCCTACTCTCAAGATTCGTGCAAGTTTCAATGTTTTAAAATTAAAAAAATTTTTTTAGTGACATATCTATAGATTTTCAACTCCTAATTAAATCATTCTTCACAAGAAAATAAAAAAATTAAATAAAATAAAACGAAAAAAAAAATATGATATAAATTATTATATTAAAAAAAATTTATATAAAATTAAATGTAACAGTATAAAAATTAAATGAAATAACGAAAATAATATAATGAAGAGAAGAAAATACTTGATGATTATTTGAAAAATTTTTTACATTTTTCAAACTGTAGAAATTGTATTGTAAAGTTCAAGTTTCAGGTTGTCAAGTTGTAAAGTACAAGTTTCAAGTTGTCAAGTTTCAAGTTTTCGAATTCAAGTTTCTGTCAAGATTCGTTCTGGCAAGTTGTGTCGAAACAGCACATCTTTTAGCTGCTACTGTAAATCCTTTTTTTTTATATATCATAAAAATTGTCAAAAATGTACTTGTTGTATAGAAAACAAAAAAAAGCTTCATGTAAGTAATCAAAGTTAAATAAAAATTTTTTTTCAAACATCATGTCCTCATATACACTTATAATATTCGACACAAAGGTCGCAACAACAAAAAGTCTAATTCCGAGAAAATAGAAAAAAAATCGAGAGCTGCACGTTTTCTGCGGATTCCAGGATCCACCATTGACAACGTTTTTTCCTCTGAATTTTTATGGGTTTTTCGTGTTCAAGAGGATGCGGAGTGATTTACGGTTTGTACTTTCCGGGGGCATCTGCCTTCTGGCAACTTTCGAAAGCTGGAAAAAAAAGTTGTAGGAGCTTCCCTCTTGGTCGGGCCGACAAACGGGTTACAGATGCGACGTTGACCGCGGTCAACCCTTTTTTTTTCAGATACGCAAAAAATGAGAAATTTCTAACTTTCTAACGTAGCAGCTTCGGGGTTAGTCAGTTCAGGTGCATTTTTCGACAAATGCAGACCTTGCGGTTTTGCGGTTTAGTAACTTGACGTTCATTGTCATCGGTGTTGAAAAAAAAATTCTATTTTTCTAACGAATGTAAAACTCTCTGACTTTTTATGATTGTAAATGTGTAGTGTTATCATTGGATTATTTTTTAGGAAGTTTAACCTTCGTGAAGTAGTATTGTGAATGGGGATTTTCGACCTTGAGTAGGTGAACAGTGATTTTATAAAGGTGCATATAAGATTGTAAGTAGATTTGTGTTATAGAATTTGGACAGACTGTTTGTGAAATTATAGACATCTTTGAATATATTCTACATATTTTTCAACATTTAGAGTTTATATTGTAAAAAACATGATATCTGCGTTATTTGCTTGAGAATGTAAATATACCGAATTCAGTATTCGAGGGTTCAAACTTTTATCACATTATATTTTTAAATTCATGATTTTGGGTATTTAAAATATCAGTACCTTAGAATTCTGCATCGTAAAATTATGCATTTAGAGTTTACAGTTATAGGATTGACAAATCTGAATTCTTCAGTTTAAAAATTAAAAAATTATATTTCAAGAATTCTAGTTTACTTTTTAAAAAATTTTTAGATTCGTAATCCAGAACTTTTGCGAGGTAGTCATAAATCAAGAAAAATCGTAGTGAATGAGATTAATTTTCGTTACATTAGAAAAGCTTTCAACGTGTGTAACATTTGAAATTTCGAAAAGTTTTATAAAAATCAAAATATCGATAATTTAAAAATTCGCTCATAATTTGAACAAAGTCTAAAAATTTGTATGATTTCATATAAAGTTTGAAAACTTACTGAATTTTATTCATTACCGTACATATACGAAACATATTATGATGTTGAATCATTAAAAAAAAAAAAAAATAGATGAACTTGTAAGCTATTCAAGCATTACAATTAGTATATACATTGTGTGCCTCTTGGAGGTATATTTGTCATCCTTGGACATTTTGCAAGTCTCAGACACGATTTTCTCGGCATCTCCTCGGAAATCTGCCTCCTCTTGCAAATGTCCCAGGCCGACAAAATACCTCCGAGAGGCGTATAATGTACTATAAGTATATTTATTTGTTATGTTTTTAAATAAGAATGATTTTAGAAATATTCACCTGTTTTATTGAACACGAAAGTATTAAAAAACAATTGAGTTTTGAAAACACAAAAAAACTTTTGCAAATATACTATAAATGTAGTGAGAGTTTACAATAATATAGCAAAAACCCGAGTAAAAAAAACGGGAGTATACTTTAGTAACCTTAGTCTCCCAGCAAAGGTATACTAAAAGTTGATTAAAGTATATCAATCGATCTACCCAAGTATACTTATTGGCACAAATGCATACTTTTGGGTGACTTGGCATACCGAATCTAC
>JAPYZL010131731.1:0-19944 GCA_030522825.1 Platygaster orseoliae
CATTTTCAGAGTTTTTTTTCGAAATCGTCGAAGGTCTATTCGACTAGCTGCTCGTTACATGAGATGACGCTCTCGTACGGAGAGATACTTGAAAAAAAACAAAATTTTTTTTTTTTTTTAATTCGAATACATTGTCTCAAAAAGTGTTAAATACCAATGAAGCTCTCTAATTTTCATGCAATTTGAGTGAAAAATTAAGAAGTTATCGATTTTTTTTTCCAGTGCTTTTTTTGCGACGCAGAGCTGCAAAAATACTGAAATCGCTGGTAGCGACCTCTAAATATTTTTTGATTTCAACTTTTTTGATCTTCATTTCTTAGTTACGACATAACTTTTATTATTCAGGCCAGTGCCGGTTCAAATTCGAAAAAAGTGTTTTTTTGAATCACCCTACTGAATATACTCATCCAAACATGCATAAGAAATGCACAAAATGTACCTCCAGTAGGCATCAGTCCAGTGTACATTACCTACTAGTTAAGCTCATAGTTTAAACAATCGTTGATTCTGAAATTCACAGTAATTTTTTTAGAATATACCCAATATTCGCTCGTCTACTTAAAAGCATATATGCCTACTTCCTGATGACCATATTAATGACAAATGCATCTCCATTACGTGTTGCAGTGCAGTTACCCCCGACACTGGCGGCCAAATGCGTTATCGCATCGAAGGCTCGTTTGATGTTCATGTTCTGGAGCAAACGCACGCTGCTCACGAAACGTCTGCTGAAGGCCAAGGTCCGGCATGAAACCGAGTGTGAAGCTCAAGGGTCCTCGTCGTCGTCGTCGTCGCACGTGCAAGTACGCTCGCCCATGCCCTCGCTTCTGGTCGAGGACGAGAGGGCTACGACCACCAAAAGACGAGATCCGATGAAACAGCAGAGGCCAGTAAGGAGGCAACCCGGTTGCTGTTGCTGTTGCTGCGGTTGCGCCCAGGACGAAGAGGACGACGCCGGCAGCGAGCGGCTCGCCTGGTGCAAACAGCTGCTCAAGAGTTTGAAGGAAGTGGAGCTCGAGGCCCTCTTCGCGGCGGTCGACAGCCACGGCGCCGACCTGGGCAACTGCGTCCTGGTGCCCAGACTGCGCTCGCTCGAGGACGCGGCCGAGCTTGAGATCCTGGACGAGCTCGAGGCCAGCCAGGACTCGAAGCAACAGCACCACCTGCGCCAGCTGCGCCGTCACCATCGGCATTGCCGGAGGTACCTGCACCGCTGGCAGCACCGGTATTACCTGAGGCAGCAGCGCAGGCCACCCCCCGATCGGGGTGACGCCGCGCTTCTGCCGGAACCCCACCTACTGTCATGCCAGTTCTGGCGATGGCCTGATCTTGACGGTTCCTCCGACCTCAAGAGGTTACCCACGTGCCACGTCGCCAAAGATCCCGGCTACGTTTGCTGCAATCCTTACCATTGGAGTCGTCTCTGCAAGCCTGGTAAGTGCTTTCATAAGGTTGATGTGTCAACTTTTGCCTTAACTGAAAGGGGCCATGTTACCAAATTCAATTTTAGGCGTTGTTTGGCGTCATCGCTCGGCTGCATCAGCTGATGTGTTCAGTGTTAATCGCACATTGTTGTGCCACTGTTTATGGAGTCAACGAGTTTCGGGCGTCAAAGTTCGACACAGTCCAATTTCGACGTTGCGTTAAGCTTATTTTGATACTCAATGTCTTATCAGGCTTTATACATGTATGTGACCTGGAACGAAAATTGACACAATGAAACTATTTGTTTAGGCTTCATTTCTAGTGTCCTTGATTCGGATGATGTGCCCAAATGAATTCTCCCGATTTCTTCATTTGATCGGAAGTTAGGCACTTCCGGTAAATGCGTTGGCAAAAAAAGACTTTACTAAATTCTTGTTCTATCTGAATTTCTATTCTATTTTTTTTCTATGCATCAGTTATTTGGTCTCCGAGACATGCAAAATATTGAAAAATGATCAAATTACGATGGCTTATATAAAAAGTTCCTATTTTTAACTTTGGGAAATCGACGAACCTACAATGTTTTGATGTTTTTGTGTAAGATTGTTCAGCAATTAGTTGACTCTCCATTTTTGCTTTCTAGTATTCCGTTTCATGTACCTCGGCAATTTGTTCGTCATTCTGAAATTTTTTATATACCATCATCTGGTTGTCTAACTGATTGTTCTCTTGTGTATCGAATGTGCAACGAATTCAATTTACTTACTAAGAATGATTTACTTAACTGATATGTATTTAAAGTGACGTTCTGATTTATTGAAAACGTAGTGTTATATTTCAATTAAACCCAAACATTTCATTTAACTACATTTTTTTTTGCTGCTTACATATTGTTTGTTACCTTATGTAGTTCTGTAATTAGGTGAATAACCTATTGGACTTATGCAACAAATTAATTGATTGATAAATTAAGAACTGAATCGCCTTAAAATTTATGCAGTATTAAATTTAGTCATTTCCTGAAATTATTTTAGGCAATTCAGACTTTGTCTGTGCATTTTTCGGAAATGCCTAAACTTGGATTTTTTTCGTGACATGTATACTAATAATTATAGTATTAAAAAAATAGGGGTGGTAGAAGACGAAGGAATAATAAGCAGTACAGCCCAATTAAAAAAATCCTAGATGGATGAAATATTCGAAAGTATCCACGCGAAAATGTATCGATTTGCGAATTTTAGTTTTAACAAATAGGGAAAGATATTCATAATTTATTTAATTTATCAACATGTTGCGTAATTTTGGATTTTCGTTTCGATCATTAACGTAGGGTATAGTATTTTTTGATTTTAGAATGTTTTCTGGATATGACAGTTTCTGTAGTTTAACGGAGTTTTTAAAATTATTCGTAGTACACACGATTTGTGAACGTTTTCGAAAATTCTGCGATTTTTCGAAATTATTGACGACCTTCAGAATTTTTGAGTGTCTTTGAATTTTTCGAAATTCCAAACGTAACATAAATGTACATAAATAAAATTTTTCAAGTTGTATACAAATTTCTCTAATTTATCAGAATTTTTCGTAATTAAAAAAAAAAAAATTCAAAGTTTTTCAGAACTCTATTGGAAAGTGAAAAAACGTACGTTCTTTACCTACATTTTGAAAAATCATAATTATGAACACAATCTAGAAAATGTATGAATTTTTCCTGAAATTCTGCAAATTTTCAGAAATTTCTCAAAATTATTGATAATCTCAAAAATGCTGAATACTTTATTATTTTTGCATAACTTATTCCAATTCGTATAACTTATTATAATTTTTTGTAACTTTTCATTACCTTCTAAGCTTTTCAGATTTTTATTGAAAATTGATAAAACATTATGCGAATTTTCGCTGGTTGAAAATCAAAGTATTTCTCGTTTTCGTATTTTCATGAAAAGGTAAAAAGAGATTTTCTGATGTCACCACCAAAATTAATTTTTTCAAACAGTAATTTGAACTAAACTCCATTCTATGAAGTGTGAAATAAAATTATTACTCAAATTTAAAATAAGCAGATTCAGGCAACACAATATTCTGAAAATTTTGCGTTTTTTTCAGCTGTAGAAACTAATAAATTATTAAGAATACCTAGAAAACTAAGTGAAATACAGAAATTTCGTAATTTAGAAAGTGCTAAAAAAGTCTCTTATCGGCATCGGCCACTTGAAGATAACTCAAAATAGGAAGACATCGTTGACTGGTGCCATTAGTTAGATCATTTCCCTGATGGCGCCTTATTTACGTTTTCTTGATTCTTCCGAGTTTGAGAATACCATTACCGTCGCCACTTTTTTTTCGTAATGGAATCCCATAAATCCAGTCTCCAGGGGCATGTTCTGGCACTTTAGAAACCATAAAACAACAAACTTTTTGGTCGGAGAAAAATTTTGGTTTCCATGATGGTCCCAACAGAAGAATTTCGTGAACCCCATCAATTTTACGGACAATTTGATGAGTCGTGAAATATCTTCACTAATTGAGATAAATTACTTCAGAAATTTGAAGAAGTCGTTAATCATCCAGAACTTGACGAATTTCTTTAATTACATTCAAGATCAAATACTTTATGCAATTTTGAAATTAAAATTGCAAACATTTTATGCAGTACTTCGAAAATTAAAATTTTTGTACTATTAGGAATTTAAAATTGAAAAATGCTAGGGATTCTTGAAGTGAAACTTTTTAACCGGCGCCTGGGGAGGGGGGTGAAAAACGTTATGTGATGTGATCGGGTGGACCTTTATCGAGGTTCCAGTGTAAAGTGGGCCATATATCGAGGTTCCAGTGTAAAGTGCCCCTATATGTCTTATATCGAGGTTCCAGTGTAAAGTGGGACATATATCGAGGTTCCAGTGTAAAGTTGGACCTATATGTCTTATATCGTGGTTCCAGTGTAAAGTTTTTTTAGTTTCGCACTCCGTGAATTTTTTAAAAAGTTTCACTTCTCGCACAAGGTCTTAAGCTTGGTAGTTTTTAGGATCTAAGAGTTACTGAAATCATGGTTTTTTGAAATTGAGTTTCCCAATTTGACACTACTTGTTATTTACAGATTTTTTATTTTCTGAAGGCTATTTTTCCATTTTTTTCCCCGTATTCCGCGCGTTTTTGGCAAAAGTTTCATATCAGGCAGCGTCCTTTGCCAGAGCCAAATGCACCTGCCGGACACTGGCTCTCCTTGAAAAACCGGCCGTAACGAGCCTTGGGGCCAGTCGTTAATTCCCTCCTTGTTTTCAAGCTAGAAACAATTAACGCACCGAACGAATCACCGAATTCTCCGTTTCCCTCGGAAGTCTCAAAATTTTCGTCCCTCGCGAGTCGGTCGAGTGAAAGAACCACGCATATCGTCCCGTTCGCATCGCGCGCAACAGGCGCCAGTGCGCTTTACATAACTCGCCGATCATTTAACCCACTTGCCCGGCGCTCGTTCATGCCGAGGAGCCGTCGTAACGAGAGTAATGCTTCGGTTTTCAAGCCTCGGGGAATTATGAAGCCGAGTCAGAATTTCCCGAATTAGATGAAAATTTATTTCTGTCGATCAGGGACATAGGCAGAAAAAATGTTTCGGAAGGGTTTTTTGAAGATATTATTTTTGAAGAATCTATAAAATGTTATGAATTTGTAGAGCACTGATTCTTAGAGCATCGAATTTCAGAAAGCTGTATAAAAAGTTATAATATCAGAAAACCCTTCAAGTTTGGATTTTGAAATAAAGAATAAATAGTATTTGAGTATAACTTACGTTTGAAATTCAGTAATGAGAACCTCTGAAGTAATGAATTACAGTGTAACGTTCGTAGCACTCTATTAATTGAAATGAAAGAATTGTGAGCTTCTTCGAATTTTAATTGTTCTGAATCCAGATGTTGGAAAACATCGGGAAACATAAAACACTACCTGACAATTACTATTTTTTCATCAAAAAATAATGTTACCATTTACAAAAAAATTCGCAAATTTTCAGAGTCTTTCTCAGTATTGATAAAAATATTCCGCCATCTCCTAAAAAAATAACTATTCATTCTCATAAATTTATCTGTAGGAGTATATTATCATTTCGCTTGTATGTAGTTCGAAAAAATTCCAAAAGGATCAAAGAAACGGGAAAACGTGTAATTCCCAAGACCCAAATCCCTGGAAAAGGCTCATGTTCTCGATGACGAATAAGTGGCCGTGTTTGTTCCTCGAAATAACCGGGGGAATAATTTTTGAATCAAGATGAAAATTTTCCCTTGGTCGGCCGCAATATATGGAACACGCGCGCGGCACGAAAGACAGCGCCCGCGGACGAGAGGCTTCGGCATTCCACGTTAATGATGCCCCAGCTAGGATGATCGGGGATTCGTTCAGAGAACCGAACGCCCGTCAATAAGGTTCTCGCGTTTTGTCTCGTCTTCTCGGAAACGCCGCTATCTTCGGTTTCGAGTTTCATTTCCATTCTAACATAACATAACCTGCCGGCTTCTCTCTTCTCCTCTCTCTCTCTCTCTCTCTCTCTCTCTCTCTCTCTCTCTCTCTCTCTCTCTCTCTCTCTCTCTCCCTCTCTCTCGCTTTGTCGTCTTTCTCTTCCCCATATGTTTGCATGTTTGTGTACTCTTCGTACTCTTGGTGTCCGTCTTTCCCTCAAGTTGCATTTTTCGTGGCGCAATTTTGTGACCCCACTCTTTACATTTTAAACAGTCGAAATCAGGCGATTCAGCTTTTTCAAGCATAGCCATTTGCTTCTTTTTATGCTCGTTTTGGATGTTTCATCAGTTTTTCAAGCTAAAATTGATTCAATCAGTTGAAAATCAAACGATTCGAGTTTAGAGAGTATTCCATTGAGGGAAATTAAATGCACAATTCAGTTATGGATATTTTTAAAATATTTTCCGAAGAAAACATAGTTTTCTATACGTGAATGGAAAATAACGGCTTTCTAATTTTCTAAATCTGAATTAAATCTGAAGTTTAGTACTATCTCACTGTTCAATAAATCAGTGATTGCTGAATCTTATTCCATTGTATTTTTTGGTATTCTTTAACTCTAAATCTATCATTTTCTGGATGTAGTCATTGTTTAATTAAATTATTTGTTATTTTAATTGAAAATGGCAAATTTTTTAGTAAACTCAATCACAGAATGAATCCGTAACTACTATCTAAATTCGAAGCAGTCAAAATTGTCTAATTTTCAGTAATAATTGACTAATGTAATATAAGTTATTATTGTTTCATTGAAAATCAGTCAATTCAACTTATTCAATCACCGCGATTCGTTCATTTTTCTGCTAATTTTGGCTGTTTCATGAGCCAAAAAGTAAAGAAGATTATCATTTGCTCAAGCTACGATCGATAGTCAGTCTAGAATAAACTGATTCAAGTTTAGAGAGTTGTCACAATCTCAGTATTGAAATTCAATATCATGGCATATATTAAAAACTGTCAATGAACTTTTATTCAAATTTCGTGAATGGAAATACATAAAAGAAGAAAAATAGGTAGAAAATTTTGAAATTCAAAAACTTGATTTGTATTAATATAGTTAAGAGAGTAGTTTTTGATATCGGTACCCTAAAACACTTACACTCTATAAAAAAAGTAAAATTACTCGACGTTCAATCGTTATTATTAAATCTGTATTTAGAGTAAAAAAACTATCACGTAACAAGATGTTGGGTTCCACTTTTAAATTCTCCTGAGACTGATATTCTCGATCTTCATTCTGAAGGAGTACAAAGTCACTTCAATATCAAATCCCCGCACGGTATATAAAAGTTGATAAAAACGAATCACAAGACTCCAAAAATGTTTGGAAATTCGCAAATTCCCAAACGCCTGGTGCTCTTTTTAGCTTTCGGCCTGCAGACGGGAGAGGCACGATGGGCATAAATCAGCCACGGTTCCGGGCAATACACGAAGCCGGATCAAAACAAAAGTGCGGTCCTCTCTCTTTCTCTTTCACGGCGGCGCCGACATTCGACGCAGTCCAATCAAAGTTATGGATAGACGGAATAGCGCGGGTATCTAAAAATACATTATGCATCGGATCGACCTAAGAAATCGAGCGGAGGAGAGTAGATCCGGGGGCGGGGATAATGTATGAAAAAGAGAGAGAGACAGAGCCAGCGATTTTCCCGTTTAAATCCCCCTCTTCATACGCCGTCTCGCTACTTTTATATGCCTCGAAATGAAAACCACGAGACGAGCTGAATGCAAAAACGACGGTGTTTTATGTATATCGGGTGCGGAGGCTGTGTAGGCCAGTTAGTATATATATATAGGTTTTACTTGATTCTATGGGCTTTGTACGGGGAGTGTGGTGGGGGGGGTGGTTTAGAGATTAGAAGAGGGGGAAGTCGCGGCGGCAGCACCAATACGGCGCCGGTGTGTGTCATTGCTGGCGCCAGCTAATTGTCGAGGCCAACCGGCAATTCAGTGTTGCCAGATCAGAGAGTTTCCTAAAAACATATTTAGGGAAAATTTATCAATCATTACTTTTTTATTTTTCATAACGGATGTTTCTTTTACTGGATCGGTGTATGTAGTGGTATTAAAATTAATCGTTTTTTGTTCATTATATACGGAAATAGTCCCAAATTTTTATGTATAAACTTCTTTCCACAAAGACCGTTATGTTACTACGTGTGATATATAACTGAATTTTCAGTTATTATCTATGTAAATTTTGAATTATTATTCTTCAATGGAAATGGTTGGGAAACAAATTTTCTTGAAAATGATATTACAATAAAAACCGAAAGGTTGAAAGAATAATATAAAGTTTATTTTTTATCACTAGAAACTCGATTGGTTTTTTTATTTTAATATTTTGTTTCAAAAGTCATTTGATAGGAGAATAGGTTTTTAAGTCAATTTTTTGTGCTAGTCATTTGAGTGAACTTGATATGAATTAATTTTTTTTTTTAATAGATTTTATTGAGATAAATTTTTTTTCAATTTTTAAAAATTTATTTTTTTATATAAATTTTTTGTATTTTGTAATGAATTTTTTGAATATTTTTTTATAAAATTTTATTTTGTAAAATCATATTTCCTTTAAATAAATTTTGTACAATAAATCAAATTTTTTATAACTAGTTTTTTCAAATAACAATAAAAAAGTTTTTTTTTAATTGAATATGAACTTCGTTGTTTTTTCTTTAGCGTTAGAGTGATGCTAGATTCATTTGAGAAAAATATTGAATCAATATTTATACTTTTGAGGGGGGTATCATTTTGACAAGGGTGAAATTTGAGCTTGATTTGCAAAATTTTTACAACCTTTTCAGGGGAAATTCGATTACGTAAGTTTTTTTTTTCAATTTTTCAATGAAAATCCGAAAAACTTTAAAAGTATAGAAAAAATACGGAAAATCTAAATGACATATGCATATTTTTATAAAATTAGGAATGTTTGGATTATGAAAATTTCTGGAAATTAAAGTACATTGCGAATGAGAAAGATTGCAAATAGTTTTATTCAGTTGAAAAAATTTGTATTGTTCTAGAAATCCTTAATAAGTTTTATGATTGTATTTTTTTGTTTTCATTTTTAATAAATATCCAAAAAGTGTAAAAAAGTCATGAAAAATCTTCTGAAGTCTAATAAACTTTTATAAAAGTTGAATAATTGAAAGACATAAGAAATTTTAAAGATTTTCAATAATTCGAAAAATTTGTAAAATTTCAGGAAATGTTCTTAAATTTTGTTCGAAATTTACACAATGCTTATCTATTTTTTCATGAAAACCTGAAAAATTTGAAGAGTGTTAAAAAATTAAAGAAAATCTTGATAAGTTCGACCGATTTCCATAAAAACTAAAAAGTTTCGAGTAGTCTGAATTATGCTTAAAATTCCGAAACTTTCGACTGCGAAATGTTTTGACGATTTTGTGAAACTGAAATGTTTAAGTTGATGCACTTTTGCGTGTGTATTTTTGGGTATTTCACCCATCTACAGAGTTTGTGCGGGCCAAAAAGCGTAAATTGCCTGTGAAAACGTCTGACTAAAAACAACTAGTAAACATAATGCGATTGCATAAATTTTGAGCAAACGTTTGTCACGGAGCTTATGCAATGTTTAGACTTACCATTGTAGATGAAATCTTTGATGACAGCGATAGATATAAGCTTGACGAATGAAACAATGAACGAAAGAAACAAAGAAATTGGTGTTCGTAACGTGAACATTGAGTTTTTGTTGAATAAGATTGACTAAGATTTATGCAGAAAATACACTTTGAAATTAGTTCAAAATCGAGTCAAGATTAAGTTTTGAACAATTTTCCGAATTTAAATATAAAAAGTAGAAAAATAGTGGTGAAATAAGCTAATGAACTATGTTGATTTTTAGAAAGTGAGAACTTTTTGCCCGAGACGAAATCGAGGATTGTAATATTTTTCGTATAAAATCAACTTTCTCACATACTCAGTAGTTTTTTCTTCATTGAGACATCAAAATTTGATGCAGAAAAATCAATGTTGAGCTTATGAATTTAGAAATAAACGAAGCTAAGCTGAGCTATTTTACATGAAGTTTTAAAATTATTTTACACAGGCCCATACGCAGGATTTACCGTTGGGGGGGGGGGGGTTCATGAAAATATGATTTCTAAAAAAAGGGTCGTCAAACTTTCAAATTTGATGTCTAAAAAAAAAAGTCGTCAAATTAAGGTAAATGGTGAAATTTATAATTAATTTGTAAAAAAAATGTTAAATTTTTGTCTAATGGGGGGGGGGGGGGTTGAACCCCCAACCCCCCCCTTGTATACGGGCCTGATTTTACATATTATGTTCATGTAAAATAACAAAAAAAAAAAAAAAAACAAAGAATGGTGGACATGAAAATCAAAATACAAACAATATCAAAATAAAGCGTTAACTAAATGATAGTGCATTTTAAAAGTGAGGTAATCAATAAAAATAGAAGACAAAATAACGGAAATAGGTGAAAATGATGAAAAATGTACTTGATGAAATCTAGAGGACGTAACAAATGGTTTTTAGTTGATTCTCAAACTTGAATAAAATTCAGAATACCTAATTTCACTAACTCAGAAATAACAACTCTGGCTTTAGGAAGATTATAATTATAAATGTTTGGCTAGGACAAAGTAGAAAATATTAATCAGAGTAATTGCGTGAACCCAGTGATTAATAAAAAAAATTGAATTTACGTAAATGTTGAAAATCTAACAAACTTTGAAATCTTGAGCTTTAAATTCCAGGAATTTGAACGGAAATTCATAAAAATACCAAAAAGTCTGTCGAATGATCAACAAACTAAAAAGATAGAAAAAGTATGAGAATTTCGTAAAGAACTGTTTCCTGAAAAATCTTAACAAATACGTGGGATCTATAAAACTTGGAATTTTAGACCATCGCGTTCTAAAAAAACCTATGTATAAAAATCTATAAGATATTCGAAATCTACGTAGATATAATTTTCCCAAATATCAAGAAAAATACTGGAAATATATTGAAATCAGAATTCTAAAAAATTGAATTTCAGAAATCTATATAGCAATCTGAAAATAGATTAGAAATCCATAAAAATACTAGTAGAAACTCAAAATAGTTGTACATTTTAATACTTTAGCATCGAATTCTAAAAATCTGTAGATTGAAATATAGAAATACTATAGAAAATACTACTAAATTGTATGAATAACATGAAATACGGAAATTTCAGAAATTCCTGAAATACTTTAAAAAATATTTTTTTTTTGGAATTTCATGATTTTTTATTTTCGACCATCTGGTTTCGGTTATAAATTTTTTTAGTTTTACGAATTTCGGAGTTTTAAAGTTTTATAAATTTTTATGTCCAAAGTAGGAAATTTTTCATATATACGTATTCAATATAATCAGTGTTCGTAACTCGTAGTACTTTAGTACTACCTAAACAAGGACAGACTTATGTTTGAATGAGCGCTAGAAAAGGAACGAAGATAGAAAAGTTATGAATATTTTTAAGTCACTGTAGGAAACAAAGTGTTCTAACAAATTTCAATATTTTATAGATTTAGAAAAATAAAATATCGATACAGATTTTTTCAAAAAACCTCTCCCGAACATTTTTTCTGTATATTCCCTGCATTCAACCATTAACAGCGAGTACTTCTTTTTATTTCAGAGTCGCCGCCACCACCTTACTGCCTTATTCCAGATAGACTACGACCGGAAGGTAATTTTATTTACTCTTACTTTCCACAAAACCTTAAGCTAAGAAATAGGGTTATAGGTGAAGGTGAAATTACATTTATAGTAAAACAGAAAACAAATTGAACCGTTCATTACCAGCAGAATAAGGAGCCTCGTCGTAATGCTTATCCATTGCTTCGTCCTTGATATGTTGTTCACTCTTAACGCCCTTTTTTTTCGAACATCCTGTTCTCCTTGTTTTCCACTATTTTTTTATTGCTCCCAACACGTCTTCATAGCCAAAAAAACATCTAACTGCGGAGAACAACTGTTTTTGGGCAAAATTTTTCGGTACAACTACGACCCAATCACTTGTTCGAAATCGTTTTCTCTTTTTTGCATTTGAAGTTGGTTCTTTCCCATCTCTTTCGCTCTTTTTCTCCTTTTGTTATGTCTGTCTCTCTCCTGCGGGTTTACGATACGAGCAGGAGTGGCTTATTCGCATTCCAATCCTCCTTCGGTTCCGGCGTGCTCTCACACACAAGAAATGATGGATTTCTTGTGCATAAAGAAAATTTTATTGATTATGTAGAAGTCTGTCCCTTGGTTTTGTATTCAATGAGTTTCCTCGTTTTATCGATTTTTAAGGGGAAAATTTTTTTATTATTGTTATATCGCGTCGACGTTTCAACTGAATTTGAAATTTAGGCAAATGAAATAACGATAATTTTTGTATTGCTTATTTAAAATTGGATTAATAAATACATGAAATAATTATATCATAAGACATAAGACGTATCGAAAAGAACACGAATCAGTAAAATTTCCACTTGAAAATCTAAAAAATTAGGAATTCATTGAGAATCTTATGCTCAGAGTCGACGCTTCTTGATGATAGAAATTTTTAATGAAACCGATCGCTGGAAGCTGATAAATAAGTTGAAATTTGACCTTTTTTTTAGTGAGAGTCATGTTTTATTAATACATGTAATTCCAGCTTTCGGTCCTAAGTTTGGACTCTCTTCAGGAATTATGCAAAAGTTATGAAATCGTACGATTGATTTTATGAATCACAACAAATGTAGTTGTTTGTTCTGTCAATAATTTTTATTGTTGTGAGAAAAAGTTATGTTTTATTCCTACGAATTTCTAATAAAGGGCCGTTCACATATTACGTAACGCCCTGGGGGGGGGGGTCGAACGGTTTGTTACGAAGTGTTACGAGGGGGGAGAGGGGGTACATTGACTGCGTTACGTAACGTCGAATAGATACTAAAATAACTACCAATAGTTTAAATTTGTTAAATTTGTTACGTTACAGGGGGGAGGGGGGGGGTAGTGAGGTTTGTTACGTTGTGTTACGACCAGGGGGGGAGGGGTTAAAAAAGGTCGAAAAATGCGTTACGTAATATGTGAACGGCCCCTAAATTGAATATCAATTTGGTAATATATCCTAATACATACAGCAAAATTAAAGAATTATTGCAAAAGACGTCAATTTTTGAGATTTTACTTTATTTAAATCTAAGCGTTAGACGCTGTTTAATATTCCAATTATTGTGTATCTAATGAACTAGATCTTGGAGAATTTTTAAATATAGATTTTCAAATCTCCAAAGTAGGAAGTACAGAAAAATGAAATTTGTAAAGTATTCATTCATGTTTGAAAATTAAAAAAAAGTCCAATCCCGAATGAGGATTGAAACGAATTTTTTAAAATCAACGGTTTCAACAATATGGAATATTGTGTCTCGAAAATCAAGTTCCTCAAGTACGAAAGCTTAGGATTTAAATTTGATCGATTTAAATTCTCAAGTTGACCAATATGAGTTAATAAACGTCAAAATATCAGATTTTCTACAATTTTTGATAAGGTTTCAATGAAAAATAAGACCGTTTCGAGCAGAAAAAAATCGAAGGATGCGCATTCCAGCAAGAGATTCCTGCCCAAATTGTAGCATTTCCTGTTGCCAAACGCGCTCTCGAGGGCCCACACTCGAAATGTGCTTTTTCTACGAAATACGAGCTATTTCTGTGTCCAAGAAGACGTGTCCTTTTTCTGTGCGCCTCATAAAACCCTTATTTCTTTTATCTAAAATCTAGCATCAACTGGTTATTCCAGTTGCGATAGCCAAATAAGAAAAACTTACTTCACACAACCTTCATTAATAGAATCCATACCAATAGCAAGAATGAAATTAGAATTCCTGGTTTCTGCAAAATTGCAAATTTGGAAATCACAGAACTCTATTTCAATTGTAACATATTCCTTTTAGCAGGAGCGTAGACAGAGAGGGATTTTAGAAGCTTTAGTCCCTCCCGAAATGAGTGTGAAGTTTATTATTATTTCATGTAAAAATAAGAAAAATAGGAGCGATGAACTTAAAAATCATTGAAAATGCAAACCATAACAAAATAGTGCGTTGACTTAATAATATTGATTTTTAAAAATGAAGTTATCATAAAAAATCAGAATAAAAAATTATACAAACATGTAAAAATTCTTTTACAAGTGCTTACTGAAATCTTAAGGACATAACAAATGGTTTTCTGTTAGTTCTCGAATTCAAATAAAATTCAAAATTCTTAGTTTCACTAATTCAGAAATAACAGCAATCCCGGCTTCAGAAGAATTATAATTATAAATGTTTGGCTAGGATGTTGTTAAAAAATATATTTGAGAAATTGTTTTAACTCATTGATTAATGAAAGAAAAAACTATAATATACGAAAATGTTGAAAATCTAAGAGACTTTAAACTCTGAAGCATCAAGTTCTAGAAATTTAGACAGAAATTCATAAAAATACAAAAATGTATTCCGAATCATGAACAAACATAGTAGAAATAGTAGAAGTATGAAAAATTTATAAAGAAATGTTTATCTGACAAATCTGAACAAATAAATTAAATCTATAAAATTTGGAATTCTAGACAATCGAATTCTCAAAGAACATGTATAAAAATCTTTAGAAATACTAAGAATCAATGACAATACTATAAAATGATACAAAATCTTATAAACAGTTTAAAAAGTATAAAAATATAAAAAATCTGTGAAATATAAATCTAAGTAGATCTAATTTTCCTACACATCTTGAAAAAGACTACATTTATTGAAATTAGAATTTTGGATAGAAATCTTTATAGCAATCTACAAATAAATTAGAAATCCAAAAAAATAATATAAACCTAATTTTGTTGTGAATTTCAATACTTTAGCATCAAATTTTAGAAATCCATAGAGTGAATAATAAAAACACAATAAATCTAAATCACAAAAAATACTACAAAATTGTATGTAAAAAAATCGGAAACTCCAGAAATACTTAAAAATATGTATTTCTTTTAGGATTTTATGCCTGTTTTTCTTTGAATATCTGGTTAAAGTGATAAGATTTATTAATTTTACACATTTCGGAGTTTAAAATTTATATTAATCGTCGAGTACAAAGTCGAACACTTTTCATAAACGTATTCAATATAATGGAACTCGATTTGTGTGATTTTTAAGTCACTGATATTCTAATTTTGTCTTTTACTCATACTTTTTGTATTTTTCATATTTTCTCATTATTTATACAACTTGAAGAGTTTTCTGATATTATCAATTTCTGCACAGCTTTCTGAAATTCGATGTTCTCGGGATCAAATTATTCTAAAAATTTTCAATATTTTAATCGATTTATAGAAAAATAATATTCAGACAAATTTTTTCGAAAAAACTTTCTGGAACATTTTTTTGTCTATATACGCCTTTGCCTTTTAAAGTAATGGGAAATTCATAAAATTTGTACAGTTGAGTATCAATTCTCGCAAATTTTTTGTGGTTCTCTGCAAGAAATCGTGAAAACGTGTGTTGTCATTTTATATTGATAAAAAAGTTTTAAAGTATTAGATTTAAAATTATTCTACAGAAATTTGACATTGTCGTGTTAAAGAAAGAATTAATCATGTTTTGGATACCTTAATATAAATCAATGTTAGAGTTTATTGAGAATGTTATTTGCATGAAAATTTTCTAATTCTCAATTTGAATACGATTTTTCAAAAAGTTGTTTAAAATTTTTATAAAAATTTATTTTGAACATATTATTTGTTAGGAATAAAATTTCTTGCAACGTGCTCGATTTGGCGTTTGATTGTTGCTTGAGTTTTCTGCGTGAAAATTGAAAATAAAGGGAAAAAGTTCTCGAGAGTGAGAGCTTAAGTAATCCAAATGCGAAATAGCGCAAATGCGAATTTTCAAAGGGTTGCGTTTATTTTCAGATCGCGCTCCAAGCGAAGGGGATCTTCGCCGTTGCAGAAATATCGCGCCCGTGCCGTTTCCGAGCTCGCTCACCACCAACGGAGAAGGTAAATTAATTTTCATATGCTCCCAAAAAAAGGAATAAAACCCACTCGAGAAAAAAAACACGGTGATCGTAATATAAAAGCGATGAATGGGATTATTTTAGGCATCGCGCTTTTCAAAGCAGGCTTACAGCAGAGGATTAGCCATTGGCGTAGTGAAAAAAAAATTCTTGTCACTTCCGGCAACAATTTAAATCGGAATATTGAATTATATATATTTTTAGACTGTCTAAACAAACTTTGCGTAATATGACGAATTTACGATATTTTGTTGCACTGCATTTTCTGGATAGTTGTTTTTTTTATATTTCTTTCAATTGATCACCTACGGTTGTAATTGCAATTTTTTATCGTCGATTTTGGTTTGCAGAAAGTAGAAAAGTAAAGGTAATGAGAATTTCGAAATTTGAGGAAAAGTTATTCAGAAGAAAAAATAGTATTGCGTTACTTAATTAAAATTAGAGTGAAATTGAGCTTAAGTTTAATTTCATTCTACTTAAATCATTCTCATTTTTTTAATATCATTTAAAAGTATAATTAAGTGACAAAAATTTAAGAAAATTCTTGATACATACTCCGCTGATCTTGATTTTTGAGGAATTGATGATATTATGATACAAAATGATGATATTCATGGATTTGATTATTTGCACCCTGATAGTAAAATCATAAATAACAATACAATTCAAAATTCTGTAAAAATAAAATCGAGTTTTAGAATCAATAAATCAAATTATATGATTCTTAAACATGGAAGTTTATGCTCGAGATTATAAAAAAATTTCGAATTAAAACATGTGTGAATTTCCAATTAAATTTATCATTGAACTATTTGTTTCTAGAATAGAAAAATTGACATGATGTATGATTCAAAATTCTTTAAAGCAGTCAACACGGAGATTACGAGTATAACATAATATTTAATATTATTTTAATATGCAGATACAAAATCTTGATATTCAAACATTACTTTAAATGAAGTTTATGTTCACAATTACTTTCAAGCTGGAAAGATTTTGAATGAGATTTATCGTATTTCGAGAAAATCGTTATTGATTTAAGACTTGCTTGCTTGAAAATACATTTGAACATTGACTACATTCAAGATACTATTCAAATTTCAAGTCGTGTCTTCATTTTGTTGCATCTTAAAATACAATCGAATGTTTAGAGTGAAGCAATATAATCGTTTCTTGGTTGTGAAAATTACGACAGATTTTGAAAAGAAACCCAAGGCCTTTATTTCCTGATTTGACACACTCTAAAAATTAAATCTTACTTTAAGATACAATAAAACCAAATTAGGAATTGAAATTTAAAAAAAACCTCAAATTTATTCTATGTTCACAATTACTTTCTAGCAGGCAAGATTTCAATTAGGATTTATCGTAATTTGAAAAAATTATTCTTGATTCAAGACATGTGCAATTGACTTAAAACTAGCTCGCTTGAAAATAAATTCGAACATTGACTGAATTCAAGATACTATCCGAGTTTCAAGTCGCGCCTCAATTTCGTTGCGTCTTAAAATGAGATTGAATTTTTCGAGTGAAGCAATATAATCGTTTTTTGGTTGTGAAAATTAAGACAGATACCGAAACAAAAAACCCAAAGATTTTACTTTCTGATTTGATACACTCTTCAAATTGAATCTCAAGAAAATCAAGTTAAAAATCGAAATTTGAAAATAACCTCAAATTTATTGTATTTTCACAATTACTTTATAGCAGGCAAGTCTTCAATTAAGATTCATTTTAATCTGAAAAAATCATTCAAGACAATTCAAAATTCAAGACATATCTATCCTCTTGGTTATGGACTCGCTCGCTTGAAAATCAATTCGAACATTGACTAATTCAAGATAATATTTGAATTTAGTATCGTGTCTTAAAATAAGATTGACTTTTTAGAGTATTATGACATCATATTGTCGAGAACCCTCCCCCCCCTGTCATAAACTGTCCCCTTCCCCTCCTCTAGGACTGTGAGATCATTTATGAAAGTCTTTTACAGTAAATCCTTTTGAAGGAAATTTTCTATCTACGACCACGCGATTTCACAGACTGTCCGAAGCAGTTTTTACGTTGCACTTTAGACTACGCCACTGATTAGAGCGGCCCGCACAAAACGCGGTCTTGAGGCCTGTTTTGCGGCCGCTGCTTCTATATATACAAGCCTCGGCGCGTATTCACTTGTACGCGTTAGCCTTGAACGGCTCGTCCGCGTTGCAACCGAAGAGATTCCCTCGGTACTTTTATTATTCTCCCTCGCGGAAAAATCCCCGAGTTCTCGGGGACGTGAAACGGGCGAAAAAAAAAGAAAATGGGTAACGCGGCTTTTTCGTAGCGCGACTCGCGCGAAAACGCGCGCGGCTCTTGTGTAGGTGTGCAACAATCACGCCACTCGCTAATGCTAGAGGCCAGTGCACTTGCTCGTGACGTCAGACATTCCGCGGCTCTCGCGGCGTGCTTCGGCGCATTTATCGTCGACGAGAGAGAAAAAGTGCCGGGTATTTTCTTATACACAGCGGGTTTTTCTTCCGTCGTCCGCGAGAAGAGGGTCACGACGATGAATCGGGAGATCCACGCCGACAGGGGTTAATCGGACACTTTGAAAAGTGTTGGGTTATAGTAATTAGAGGGGAAAAGTGTATCAGGTCAATTTCCCGAATCGAGTTTCACGAGGGGTTAGTTAACTGAAAGTCTGTATTCCCGAATGCAACTTTCCCGTAAAAATCAGGAAAATAAAAACACGTGACAAAAAATTATTATCTTTGAAAACAGTTTCTTTTAGCAACCAGTAAGAATTTAGTTTGCGACGAGACGTGAAGGCGTTATCAAGGAAAAAATAAGTTTCACTTCAAAATAGAATCAATACGATTGTTGCTAATTACAATACTTACAAATACTATCACGATGTTTCAGGGTATTTGAGATTAGTTTTGAACATCACTGTATTCTAAATCGCAAAAAAACTTATTTCTGCATGCACATTTGATAGCAACTGAATTTTGAATTTTCCGGGAACATGGGCATTCGGGAAAATTTCCAGTAATCGGGAGAAAGGGTGTTTACAGAGTGTTTCAGAGTCCCCGCAAATACCGAAAACCATGAATTCCTTATAAAATTCTAAGACGATTTTCCCTTTATCACTTTTTACAAAACTCAAAATTCAAAAAGTTATTCGAGTTTGAAATTTTACCAATAAACGCGCTCTTACGAGGAGTGAGGATAAAAACCCCGTAGAGTAGAAGGGGGTAATGTCGTGCACTCTACTTTGATGTGCTCGTAAAGCCGTACATGACAAGCGAATACAACGAATAAGCATCCGATCGAAAGATAATTTGGTTGGTAACATTCATGTGTAACAACATTCGTGTAGCATGAAATCGTGTTAGTAGAAATTAAAAAAAAAATGTGTCCAAGTATAGTAAAAGTATCAAAATGTGTGAAAAACGATGGGTTAAAGAGATACAGATGTCGATTCAAGGAGATATAGATATCGATTCAAGGAAATGTAGCATTATTATGTATTTATTTCTTACTATTAAACAAATAGAGTATAAGGGGGTAATGTCGTGCACTCTACTTTGATGTGCTCGTAAAGCCGCGTACATGACAAGCGAATACAACGAGTAAGCATCCGATCGAAAGATAATTTGGTTAGTAATATTGATGTGTAACAACATTCGTGTAACATAAAATCGTGTTAGTAGAAATTTAAAAAAAAATGTGCACGACATTTCCCCAAAAGTCGTTTTCAAGGTTGACTTCGACAAATAGTAGAGAACAAAAAATTTTTCTAAAACAAAACATCTCTTTTTTCGGCGGAAAATTTGCTTCAAGAAAACACTTACTTGGTATATTTTCCTGCGAGAAAAATTATTTTTTCCCATGCATTCACAAAAAAGGCCACTTTTTTTGCATGGAATGCGGGAACAAAATCCACTTTTTGGGGTACTCGCGAATAAATCATTCTTCCCTAGGGAAATATTAATA
>JAPYZL010131733.1:0-17041 GCA_030522825.1 Platygaster orseoliae
CCGGAGGGAAGGGGGGGTGGTGGCTCGGTAGCAGACTCAATATAAGGGGTAGTCAGCCTTGGAACGAAGCCAGGCGGTGGGACGGATGTGTCGATGGCGCCGCCGTTCGGGGTAATTATGTAGTTAGCCCCCGGGGGGTGCTGCATGTAAGCCTGCTGATAATACATCTCGTAAAGGTAATTCATAGCGGGATTGTACGCCCCGTGGGGCAACTGGGGGCCCGGAGCAAACGGGGGGTGGTGGTAGTTGGGGTAAAAGTAAGCCGGGGGGCCGCCCTCGAGGGTCGGGGGGACCTGAGGCTGGAGGGGGGCCATCATCCTGGCGTGCGTTTGTGGCGTCGTGAGCAGCATCGTCGACGGCGTCGTTTGTGGGTTCAGGTTATGCAGGGGGTGCCTTGGGTGTTGGTAGCCCTGGTAGGCCGGCTGCGTGGTGTACGGGCCCGCGGGACTCGGGACTCGGGGTATCGGGTACTGGCGAGATCCTCGAGCGCCACCACGTACCTTGTTACTACTGTTGTAATGACGGCCGTTCTGGCGTTGCGCCTGTTGCTGCTCCTGTTGTTGGAACATCGTGGAAGGCGGTGAGGAGTTTGAGGTCGCGGGCCTCTTTGACGACGACTCCGCGAAGTGATCGCTATCCGAGCGCTCGCGTTTACGACTCTCGGCGTCCGGTGCCACTGAGTGCGTCAACATTCTCCTGTCGATTACGATCTTAAGCGGTTGCATTACGGGTTCCGGCGTTGGCTGGACTTGGATCACCTGAAACATGACATCTTTTCATTAGCTGGGTTTTTTAAATAGTTTTTCGAGTTCTTTTATCTCCCAACTCTAAAAACTAAATCTCTTAACGCTCACGAAAACTTATATCTTACATAGATCCAGTGAATTTAGAGTCAAATTCTTGAGATTGATAAATTTGTGCATCATTAAAAATGCATGAGAAATTCGACTTTTGATTATGAAAATATAAACTTGAACTGATGTGCAAAGAAATTTTTTTTTCTTTCTTCATATTTTTGAATAATGTTATTATTTCAAGGTTCCTTGATCAATTCATGTAGAAAACACTTTATACGTTTTCGCAATCATAATTACAAAAAAATAACCTAATTAATAATAATTTAATTAAAATAAATTTAAATTACGAAATAACAGAGTAATATAATGGTTAGAAAAAAAATATGGTCATTTTTCGAACACCCTGTACAACCAATAGTTAAGATGTCGAAATATGAGAATTCATTGTAAGCTACGTGACACGATTCCTCGTTTAATTTCTTTGGTATATTTGATTTAGCACTCAAAAGATCTAATTCTCTCTACGTAGCAAAACATGGACAAAGTATACAAATTTTCAATGCGTAACCTGGAATTTTTTGAAATTTCAATTTATGAAATTCTACTACCTAATCAAAAACTCTGAACTTTGCATGTCCATAAAGTTTTTTTGATTGACAAATGACACAAAAAACTTTCTTCTAAGATTAACAAAAAATAATATTAAACCTTGAAAAAACAAATTCGACATAACCCCTAATAAGGAATTTTCTAAACATGTTTAGACATAAGTGATTTTGATTCATATAAAAAATTGCAAAATTCTTATAACAAGTAGAAATTCCTTATAAGAGTTTTATTTCTTATAAGGCCGACCTTAAAAAATTCAAATTAGAACAAAACTTTTTATAAAAACCAGTGATACTTTTATAAAAAATTCCAAATTTTTTATAAGAGAATATTCAAGCCTCGTACATTTCTTATGAACTAAAATTTTTATGAAAAAAAAATTGTTTTTAACATTTCTACAGGAAATAAAATTTTATAAGAAAAGTTTTTATTTCAAGAATCTTAAAAGTTCGACCTTTTTTTATTTTTTAAAACGATGAATTTCATCATCCATGATTTAATGAATTTTTTGTTCTTGACGATTTTTAGAGGTTTCGCTGAATTCGATATTTTGAGGTTTTAAATTATTGATGGTACATCTCAAAAAAAAAAAAAAAAAAAAAACAATTCTCCTGTGATTTTTCAACGTTGTAAACTTTGTGAACATGACCTTTGCCTCAACCAAAATATAAATTTAGACTTCGAAAATACATAATAATTTAAGAATCTTCGAACTCCGAAAACTTAAATAACCATTAATTAAAATTAAGGAAATTTATATGTACCTCAAGTTCCAAACGTTTAAAATTTAACGAAAAGAGAAAATCTATAAATTCATTATTTCTCGTCATGGAGAACATTGTGTTAAATATTTTTTTAGGTACCATGAAGTTTGCTATTTTGACTGGAAATTCCTAGAAAGAAACTGGAAAGTAATTTTTTTCTAAAAACCCATATATTTTTGTTTTTCATTTAATTTAAAAAGTTTGGAACTTCAGGTACATGAATTTGTTCAATTAAAAGTGTTGAAATCACTATTTGAAATTTGATGCGGATTCTTGATTTTTGGAAATATTACACTAGTTTACATGAAAAATCTACTTTGCAAAAAAAGTGTTTTCTGGACTAATTTGGGGTCGCTGAGTAAAAAAATATCAATCATTCATTTTTCCAAAGAAGCGTTATCAGAATATTTGCAAAAAACTCGTTTTTCTCATTAATTGCCAGAAATATCAAAAGTAATTAAATTATATACCGTAAAATATATATTATTGGAAAGGTACACTTCTTAGCTTTACGGTAATATACTGCTTTTATCGATCGAATCAGTAGTTTTCAAGTTACAGCTACTGAAAATGTTAAAAAAGTGAATTTTCCAGGTTAAATAGTTTTTTAAAACGCGCTTTTTTAAAATTTTCAGTAGCTGTAACTAAAAAACTACTGATTCAATCGATAAAAGCAGTATATCACCGTAAAACTAAGAAGTATACCTTTCCAATAATATATATTTCATGTTAATAAACTCAATCATTCTTGATATTCCTGGCAAAAACTGAGAAAAACATGTATTTTGCAAATATTTCGATAACGCTTCTATGAAAAAAAAAAGAATGATAGATATTTTCGTGTTCAGCAACCTCAAATTACTCTGAAAAACTCTTTTTCTGAAAAGAAGTCGCAACTAACCAAAAATTTGTAAACTAGTGTTATACTTGGTCATCCTACCCAGAACCCAAAACAAAAAAAAAACTTACCTCAGGATCCTCAATCTTGGCCAACTTTTTCCGATGTATCCTAAGTTTTGGAACACTGTTGGTCTCCGTGGGCATCTCGCTACTGAAATTTCCCAACTTTTCTTTGGGGATCTTAATCTTTATCGGAGCCGCAACGAGCTTGCTCTCTTCCACTTTCTCTTTGACTTTTTCCTTGCGCTTCTCCTTGTCCTTGTCCTTGTGTCTATGCTTGTGTTTTTCTTTACTCTTCTCTTTGTCTTTGTGCTTATGCTTCTTCTTTTCCTTCTTCTTCTCGCTCTTATGATGCTCCGACTTCTCGTCAACCTTCACAGCAGTCAAATCAACGGTTGCGTTCACGGGCGCCACTGACGTTGAAACTTCACTCGTAGGAAAGACTACAGGCGCCTGCTGAATCGGAACTAAAGGTATCGCGAGTTCTCTGAGATCTACCGTCGACGCGACCTCCAACTTGGGCTTTTCGATATCGACCCAACTTGGTTCGATGTCCTTTTTCATCGAAACCTGTTCAGGACTGTGAGTCTCAATTTCCGGAAGCAAGGAAGGCATCGTCGTCAACGGCTCCTGGAGGAAGGAAGGTATCGTCGCTAACGGCTCCTGGAGCAACGCGCTGATACTCTGCGCGGACTTGAGCGGCGACAAGTATTCCGGCGGTTTCGCCTGGAATCCCAACTCTGCCTTGGCATCGGCGATTTCCTGGGGCCCGAACGGATCGAGCATATCCTCCGGTTTTGAAAACATATCTTCCTGACCGTTCGCGAAAACGTGCCCCAACGGCCCGTTATCGACTTCGACGACTTTGGAGATATCATGGAGCAAGGAGTCTTCCTCCAACGTCCTGTCGTGGTACCTCTTGACCGCGTCGTGGTTTTCCAACCTCTGAGAGCTTTGCGAATCCGTGAAGGACATCCCCAGGTCTAGATCTGGCAATGATTCCATGGGCTTAGGAACTTTTGTCATAGGTGGCGTCATCTGCTTGTACTTATTTATCTGATTCTGGGGCTGCTTAACAGGGGATATTTTCTCCGGACTGAAGAGCGATCTTTGCCGACTCGGGGGCGTTTGTAAAGACTGCTGCTGTTCAAGCTTCGTGTCCTCTAGAACGTTGACTGTTTGCAAGGTCGAGGCCAAGGGCAAAGGCCGAGAGTTACTGTTCTTGATGCCGTCTTTTAGAATTTGGGAAACTCCCAGGGCGGAATATTGGGGATTGGGCGTGAAACGCTTTTGCGCGTCCAAGGACAACGAATTTAACATGTTGTCCTGGACAAAGGCGTTTGGGGGTTTTTGGTTGAAGGGCTGTTTCGGTATGTGCGAGACGTACTCTTCTTTATGCTGAGGTTTCACCATGGGAAGAACAGGCTTTTCTATAAGTTTTCTGACCTCCTCGCTGCGCTGATCCAGAGACTCGGTTTTTCGTGGGCGATCGATTTTATGAGCTTCAGGATATTTTGGATACATCTTCACGTCACCTTCTGGTTTGGGACGGTGATCTTGGAGAGGCTGCTGTTGTTTGTGCCTGTCATTGAGAATTTAATAATACCAGATTATTTGGTGAACCCTTACTCTTTATTCCGATACTATTGATTTCGATCGACAAATTCTAGCATTCGTCAATTTACGGAATCGCAGGTAAATAATAAGTATCAATGAATTTCTTAAAAACATGAGATCGGCATTTTTTCATCTCGATCATGATTTTGAAACTTCCTCATTTTATTAAGTTTTAAACATGAAATTTGCAATGTTCATGAAGCTTACAACATGACAAATCACATGAAAATTTTTTTCTGAGATTTATCAAACATAATGTAGAACCTTGAAAAAACAAATTCGACGAAGCCCCTAATAAAGAATTTCCTTAACAATTTTATACACCAGTGATTTTAATTATAAGAAATGGCAAAATTCTTATGACAATTAGAAATTTTTCATAAGAATTCTATTTCTTATAAGGTCAACCTTAAAAAATTCTAATAAGAAAAACACTTTTTATAAAAACCAGTGAGACTTTTATAAGAAATTCCAAATTTTTTATAAGAAAATATTTAAGCTTTTTACATTTCTTATGAACTGAAATTTGTATGAAAAAAATTGTTTATAAACATTTCTACAGGAAACAAAATGTTATAAGAAAAGTTTTTATTACAAGAATCATAAAAGTTTAGCATTTTTTTAAAACGACGAATTTCATTGACAATGATTTAATGAATTATTGTTAAATCATTGATCGTAAATCTCAGAAAAAATTCCTGTGTGATTTTACAACGTTGTAAACTTTGTGAGCATGATATATATCAGTTTACAGAATTGCAGGTAAATAATAAGTATCAATCAAAATCTTGCACTCATGAGATAGACAGTTTTTCATCTCGATCAAGATTTTGAAACTTCCTCATTTTATCAAGTCTTAAACATGAAATTTCCGTTGAATTTTCAAGTTAGATTAAATGATGTCATCAAGTTTGAAGTATGAAAAGCGTTGAAAATTGGATAAATTTACGGATTTGGCAATAAATCATATTGAGGTTCGATACTTGCAATTTCTAGACTAAAAAAAAAAATTCTGCAATTCGACGAGTATTGAGCAATTCCAAGCTTCTTAAATCGAATAAAAAAAGAGTACATTAATTTGTAAACTTACAAATTAAGATTCGTTAATTGAAAAACTATAAATCAAGGAGGAAAAATAGATAAATCTATAAAACATGGGATTCATTTAAATGAACGCAATGTATGCATATGGGTCATTTCATGGGAGATTTACAGTCAAAATTTTTTTCAACCAAATATTTTTTTTCGTGTTTTCAGATCGAAAATAATCGACATGTATTTTTTTTTTTTTCAATGTGATACTTGAAAATTTCGAAATATGATTCTTTGAAGTTTCGCAGTCTGTAAAAAAACTTTTTTTATGGCAAACTGTTAAAACAGTTTTGAAGATAAAATGTTCCCTTTGCACTTTTATTGTGTCTGGGCGTACAAGCTTTCAAAAAAACTATAGCACACCTACCACTGTTTTGTTTTCAACAATAATATAGTGCATTGTTATAAACAAATTCGTATTTTCCAAACTTGGAACTATTTTTTTTCGATTTTCTATACAGAATATACATTTTTATACATTTTTTGTACAGAATAAGTTCACTCATGGTCAGTGTTTACGTCAAAATTTTTATTTGTTCATGTTAACACTTGAATTTTACAACTTGACCTTGTTCTTTATTGTTTATAATAATAGTTTGTTTTTTTTTTCAATTATTTTACAATACAGGTATAAAAAAACTTCACTCTGTCAATCATTTTTCTTTGATTGGGCATTTGTTTCCTGATTTTTCATTTTTGTAAAAGCTGACAATTTTGAAATCAGAGGAAGAAGAGAATGTTCTCACGGCTCAACTGAATGCAAGCCGTGTGTGCCAGCGATCGTTTTGCACTTTTCAAAACGACTTTTGAGAAAGTTTTCTGATTCTTCATAATCATTTTGCACCTGTACATCATTGACATATTTTTCAAAGAAGATTTTTTGCTGGCCCACTCATACAATTCTAATAGCGTCGAAATTTGATCTTCTAAGGTCATTTGTAAGCTTGCTCTTCGAGCCATTCTTTTAATAGCTCTCACAACACCATCGCACGGGCCTTTCCCATGCGCCGTTGCATGAAAATGCCACTCAGCTGTACGACGAAAATCATTTTCATGGAAGTAAATATTTGAAAAACGTTTCACATTTTTAAATTGTTGGGGAGCACCATCAGAAAAGTACAAACATCTGCGTATGTATGGAAAATTCAATGAAAGATATTCATGGAAGGCTTTTAGAAAAATGTAAACGGCTACGGCGTCGTGTTTTTTGCAATCAGAAATCATGATAATCGTTTGATGTTCGACAAAAATGAAAAATCAGGAAACAAACGCCCAATCAAAGAAAAATGATTGACAAAGTTACGTTTTTTTATACTTGTATTGTAAAATAATTGAAAAAAAAACAAACTATTATTATAAACAATAAAGAACAAGGTCAAGTTGTAAAATTCAAGTGTTAACATGAACAAATAAAAATTTTGACATAAACACTGCCCATAAGTGAACTTATTCTGTAGAACTTATTCTGTACACCATTATCTGCTGTCAAAGTGCGCGCAGTAACTCGCGCGGGGTAGATTAAGAAAATTCGTTACACTTACAATTTTCATTTCTCCACTCCAAAATTTTGCATACATATTAATAAACATTTTAAAAAATGTATTAGAAAAAAATCTAAAAAAAATAGTTCCAAGTTTGGAAAAAATAAATTTGTTTATAACAATGCACTATATTGTTGTTAAAAACAAAACAACGGTAGGTGTGCTATAGTTTTTTTGAAAGCTTGTACGCCTAAGCACAATTAAGCTGCAAGGGGAACATTTTATATTCAAAACTGTTTTAACAGTTTGCCATAAAAAAAAAGTTTTTTTACAGACTACGAAATTTCAAGAAATCATATTTCGAAATTTTCAAGTATCACATTAAAAAAAAAAAATACGCGTCGATTATTTTCGATCTGAAAACACGAAAAAAAATTTCTGACTGTAAATCTCCCATGAAATGACCCATATGCATGTTTTCAGATTTGTTTTTTGAGGCTAGAAAAAAAGATATTTAACTCCCAAGTCCTTATTAGAATCTATGTATAATGGTTTGACATACTAGACTTTGTTGTTGAATAACTTTTATCTGAAGCTATATAATGATGATCAAAATATTCATAATATCAAAAATTCCACGGGAAAATTTTTTGATATTGAAATTTTTTTAACAAAATATCTGTTAGAACAATCATTTTTAAGATTTTTTAATTTTTAATGCTACTGCAAGTCAAGATATTTCCTACATCTTTACTTACATTTTTCCATGTTTTCAAAATTGAAAAATTTGAATTTAAATTTTCAAGAGTATGGTTTTGAATCGTGTATTTTTCGGATCAAAACTGTGATCGAATGTGATTTGATAAGAAAAGTAATACTTTTATTTTAACTAAAAGCTTCAGCCAACAAGTTCACTTCATTGATGTTATGATCCTTAAATAAATATTCATTGACACAATAAATAAATTAATATATGTATACATATTAATCTTTTCAACATCTGAGTTCACTTCCCCACCTAAAAATCTCGTTTCAACATCCATGACAACATTTTTCACTAATAATCTCCATTGACGATAATATCACAAACCCTAACCTCATTTCATGACTGCGATGTTTATCGTGCGCTTGCAGGGGCTGGACATGTTGCTTGTTAACGTCCGTCGAAGGTCTATGCATGTGACTATTTCCGTATCCAGGTTGTCCGTAAGAATGGCCTGGCAACCTTTGCTGCGCTGTCTGATTGTTCTTCATCTCTGGTTTATGGTGGTGGTGATTGTGGTAAGGGTGCACCACCTTTTGACTACCTGGAACTTGAGGATGATGCTTGGACACGGCGCTACCACTGCCACTTGCAAACGGTTGCTTGTGGTTATGCACAAGATGTTTATTCGGATCAGACGACGAGGTCGATGACGTCGACGAATGGCCTGGGAAGGAAGATGCCATCACTTGATTTTTTTCTCGCTCTTTTCTCTCGCGGTACTCTTTAAAGTCAATCGGCTGTCTTCCCGCTAATGCATTGTTCGCCATCGCTGGAGGCTGGCCTTTTTTCTCATCCGGCTTTTCTCCATTGCCAGGACGATTCATAGTGAAACTTGGACCGCTGCTTGCTGAGGATCCAGGTACGATTTGTCGAGGTTCGGCTTCCTGTTTTTATAGAACCAAATATAAAAATAATAAAAAGTTTGCTATTGTTTTTGTAAAATTAAGTTTCTTTGCTTATTTCCAAAAACTCTTCAACACTTAACAAATTCTCATAAAAATTGTTCATAATGCATAATTGATCTGAATTATTTTATATTTACTAGGAAACATAAATGATAAAGATGACTCACAAAAAGTGAATCGTCCATTCCAGAGTTAGGCATATTTGGACTTTGGTTTGCCGAAAGGTTCATCATTTTCTTTTTTAACCTAGACGGCGCTTTGTCGAAAATGTGAAGGAACTCCTTGGTAAGTTTTTGTAAAAGCTGAGACGTCACGCTCTGATCAACATACCAAAACCAGTCTTTTCCCTCGCTGCTTTTGGGGATCTATAATAAATACATTTTGGAAATTTCATTTCTTCCTTCCTTTGCCTTGAAATCATTTGGGTCTTCATTTTTTTTTTTTTTTTCGTGTATTATTCCGTACCTCCCAATTTGACCATTTACACGCCAAGTGTATGCAAAAACAGGCGACAACGGATGGTCGATACTGCAGACACATAGTGGTCAAATGCAAACTGAAAAAAATTACAAAGAGTTAAGAAGAAATAAAACTTAACAAATTAAAAGTTTTAATTTTCATCATATATGTTTACCTGTTTGATGCCATGAAATAGGACGTTTGGGCTAAATCTTTACTAGCTGAAAATAAAATATACGCTCATGTTAATTGATTGGAAAAAATGGTGATATTTCATTTTATAAGAATTTAAAGTTTGTCAAATTTCCTATCAAAATCCAAACATTAAAAATAAAAAAATTTACACTTTTTTGATTAAATATGTCAGATTTTGAGGTCTCAAAACTGAAATTAATATTATTTTTCATTTCAAATCATTAGAAATTTAGAAAAATTTTAGAAAAGAAGCAGAATATTCCTAAATCATTTTAGTTTTTATATGAAGTGAAAATAATTTGATTTGTTCAATATTCAACGGATGAAAATTCCTAAGATAAAAACAAAAATGTAAAATATTTTTATAGTTTTATTTTTATAATTTAAAAATTTCTTGTATTGGTGAAGCTATAAACATACAAAAAAATTTCTCATCTTTTCTAAACCATGAAATTATCATAAAACAACTCACCTTTCACTAATTGGCAACATTTGACGACATGCGTATGTGGATGGTCAATGCAAACATTGAAACCCAACGTTTGTAATAATACGCTTTCGTTGAATACCAAATCTTGGGCATAATCTTGATAAGCCTGAAATATGAGAGCAAATAAATACTTAATTTGTTCTCTATGGCTTTCGTCAGTCTTGAGAGGCTGAATGCTTACTTCGGACTTTGGATCTATGGTACCATCGTTTCGGTAAAGGCAAATGTGCGCCACTCTTATCACATGCTCCATTTTCCTTGGTTGTTCCTCTACTTTTGCTGCCAGGAAAAGTGCCGTTGGCGCTAAAGCATTTCTATGAAATTTCACCATTGAGTGATACATATAAAACCTGTGCATGTACACAATGGCTGTGTTTATGCATAATTGGGATCTGAAAGAAAGTAGTTTCCATATTATTTTCTGTTTATTTATTTATAATATTGTTTGGAACAAACCCCCGGCTTCTTCTCTTCGAAAACTTATGTTACAAGCAAAATATGCCAAATAAAGTTTTATTCAAAATTTAAGTTCATAAATAATTAAAGTATACATAATATAATATATTTTCATAGATATTTTTTTAACACAAAAACGAAACAATCGTTTTTGGATTCAAAACTTTGATTCAGGAATAGTGAAAGTTTACTTTTTTATGTATTTACAGTTATTGTTAATAAGGAACAAAAAACTAAGTATTTTTTCAACATAAAGTACTAAAAACAATTTGTTATATTTTCGTTTTTGGAATTTCTAACACATGTGTCGTGTGTAATTTCAGAATTATTCTGGATCAAATTTTTGTTTCTGATAAAATTTATTCATTCTTCAGTGATTTTCCATGAATTTTTCGATGAAAAAAATGGTCTTTTGAGTAAAACAATTCTTAAATTTTGTTGGCAAATTAGCAAGTAAGAATTATAATTTTTCAAAATATTCTAAAATTATTTTTTACTTTTCCCACACTGATTTGTGTATTATGAAAAAGTTTGAAAATATATGAAACTGAGTATTTTCTAAATATTTTACAATTAGAAAAAATTCTCCATTTTTAAAACTAAATTTTAGGCTTTCAGAAATATTAAAATACATGGGTCAATTTCAAAAGCAAAAATCTAAAAAATTTGTTGTTTTTACAGTGTTTCGTTTTCAGTAAAATAAATACATTTCTGAATTTTCCAAGTAAAATAATTCTAATTTTTCAATTTCCTGCAAATTAGACGACTTTAAAGTGATTTTCAATACTTCATAGGAATTCATTATTATTAGCAGTAATTTTTTACACTTGTTATAGTTCATAAGTATAAAATTATAAACAGTATTTGAAATTTCAATTTATATAATGTTTTACAATTTCCTTTATTGTTTTCCCACAGTTATCATGCTTGTTAAAATATTTTTAACAATCTATAATCTTGGAAACTTTTAGTTTGAATCGTTTATTATTCTCTAAGATTTTGAAAAACTGTCGATAAGGATTCCAATGAGATCTATAAATAATTGATAAGAATTGTTTAGTATTTGAAGAGCTGAATACTCATTCTGAAAACTTATATTTAGATTTTGAGCAATATCTAGTATCTGTTACCATAAACTTTAAAAATAGTAAATCGTTTCATCAACTGATACAATTGATCAAGACATCTATCATTTCAGAAAGCTTCTGAAATTTGATATTTCCTTCTCATGAAACTAGAAGTGTTCCATTTTGGGTAACGTAAATGAGTTTTAAAAAAATCCAAAAATACTTTATTCGTTGTAAATGACATTTTCCAAAATATGATGGACATTTAAAAATCTAAATACACGAAAATGCTTGTCGTTAGTTAATTTCCAGGAATTGAGAGAACTTACGAGTGACTCTTGATACTTTTTAAAAATTTATCACTTTGCATTTGTGATAAATCATAAATATAAAATTGTAAACAGTATTTACAAGTACAAAAAATACTTATCATCTTCAAAAAATTCCAGTCAGCTAAATTTGTATACTAATATAATAATTTTTGACCATTTTCTTAATTTTCTATTTACAATTTGAAGACTTTCTTAAGTATTTTTAATTATTTTTATCTCGGAAACTTTTTTCTGGGAATCACTTATTATAACTAAAGATTTCAAAAAACTTAAAGATGATAACAAAAATTCTTTTACCCTTAAGAATCTTATCAAAATCGACTTAAGATTTTTGGAGGTTTTTCAAAACTTGAAATAAAATTTCCTGCAAATAATACACTGCTATTCAAAGCTCTTGAAATTTTTGAATTAATTCATACCTTCAAAATAGTTGTTCATTTCATCAAATTACGCAACTTTATAAAGATTTTTCAGCACTGTTTTTTTGGAGCACAAACTATTCAAAAAAACACCAAAAATACAAATTTCCAAGATTGTAAATTATTCACTGTTTAGTTCTTGTAACTATTAGATAAAGCAAAAATCATTTTTTAATATTGAATTTTTGATTTTGAATATTTTCTGAATCAACTACAAAAATAAATATTACTCAGATATATATCACTCAGAACTTTTATTTATTCATTGGAATTTACAAACAGGTGGTTGAGCATGTTTTTTACATTACACATTAAAATTTGGAAAATTTTTGAGTCTGATCTTTCATTATTTATAATTTACGTTACATGTTTCATTGTAAATAATTTATTTAATATTTATAATTTAGAAAGAAGATTTGAAAAATTTGCTCAATTTATCCAAAGCAGATCAATTTTTTTAATAGCAAAGTTCTGCTATTTGTTCTTTTTTCAAACATCACTTATAAAACTCAAAAAATATATTTGAAAACTTTATTGAAATAAAAAAAATTTTTCATAATTCTTAGATAAATATTTTCAGTACAATTTTCTATAGAAAGCATAAAAACTTGCGGATACTATTTTTCAATCAGCTAAAAAAGTATTGCATAAAATATTTTCCATTTAATTGTTCTCATGTTTTTATTCGTGTTAAAAATTTTGAATTTCGATTTCCCAACAAGAATGCTTTTTACATTACAAACTTAAATTTGGAAATTTGTTGAATCTCTTGGTGATCATTTACAGTGCACATCAAAAATGAGAATAAAAATATTATCAAATTTGATAATTTATGTATATTTAGTATATAGAAACAAGGCCCTAAAAAAGTTGCTAAATTTATACAAAACAGAATTATTTTTTTTAGAACACAGAAATATTTTTTTGTTTTTTCTCAAACATAGTTTGTAAGGCCTCAGAATATGTAATTGAAAACTTCCAGTATTATAAATGTTTGTTAAACTTTAAATATCTGTATTACAAATATTTTCAATGTAGTATGTCTTCTAAAAAAAATATACAAACTTTAAGACACAATTTCACTGTTACTATCAGCTGAATACAAATTTTTGATCATAAATTGCACTTTTGATTTCTAATATAATTTTGATTTCCAAACTTACAATTCGGATTTTCTTTTTACAGTGCGAATTAAAATTAGAAAATATTTAGAGTTTCATCGATTTCATATATTGTGTATATTTATATTTATTATGTAGAAAAAGGGACAAGTTTACAGCTGTCTAATTTAAACAAAACAGATGAACTATTTTAATAGCAGAGAAATATTTTGCTTATTGAAAAAAAAAACTCAAAAAGTGTAAGAAGAATATTTTCGGTACAGCAAGTTTCTTAACAGAAAGTATAAAAACTTTTATATACATTTTTGTAATCAGCTTTATTTATTTATAAATTTTTTTTCGTAACTTCAATAAATATTTATATATAATTTATTAATACCCCCAATGTTTTAATTCAACTGTTGTTCTTTTCAGTTTGACTATTAGCTAAATAAACAAATTTTCAATTAAATTAGTTTTTCATCAATAATTGCACTTTTAATTTCTAATATAATTTTGATTTCAAAACTTTTAATTTAGATTTTATTTTTACAGTACAATTTAAAATTAAAAAATTTTCGGAGTTTCATCTGTTTCATATATTGCGTATATTTATAATTTAGAAAAAAGGATAAATTTAAAGCTGTCTAATTTAAACAAAACAGATCAAGTATATTTTAATAAAAAAGAAATATTTTGCTAATTGAAACAAAAACTACAAAAAAAAAATAGGAAAAATTTTTTCAGTAAAGCAAGTTTTTCTACAGAAAGTATAAAATTTGTGTTCATAATTTTAATATATGAATTATTGCAAATTTTGTAATTGAATTAATTTTTTATTATAAATCGCACTTTTGATTTCTAATATAATTTTGATTTCCAAACTTTTAATTCAGATTTTCTATTTACAGTACGAATTAAAATTAAAAAATTGTTGGAGTTTCATCTATTTCATATATTGCGTATATTTATATTTATAATTTAGAAAAAAGGACAAATTTAAAGTTGCCTAATTTGAACAAAACAAGTTTTTTAATAGCAGAGAAATATTTTGCTTATCGAAAAAAAAAATACGAAAAATTTTTTTCAGTACAGCAAGTTTCTTATCAGAAAGCATAAAACCTTTTACATAAATTTTTGGGATCAGCTTTATTATTTATGAATTTTTGTTTATAACTTGAATATATTATTATTTATAATTTATAAATTCTTACAATGTTATAACTCAACTGTATTTTTTTTCAGTTTTACTATCAGCTAAATAAAAATTTTTCAATTACATTAGTATTTCATCATTTATTGCACTTTTAATTTCTAACACAATTTTAATTTCCAAACTTTCAATTCAGATTTTCTTTTTATGGTACAAATGAAAATTATAAAATTTTTAGAGTTTCAACTATTTTATATATTGCGTATATATTTATAATTTAGTAAAAAGGACAAATTTAAAGTTGCCTAATTTAAAAAAAAAAACAGATGAAGTACTTCAACAGCAGAAAAATATTTTGCTTATCGAAAAAAAGATACGAAAAATTTTTTTCAGTACAGCAAGTTTCTTATCAGAAAGCATAAAAACTTTTACATAAATTTTTGTGATCAGCTTTATTATTTATAAATTTTTGTTCATAGCATATATATATTATTATTTATAGATTCTTGCAGTTTTTTAATCCAACCGTTTTTGTTTTCAGTTGCATTATTTTCTACTAATCTCTAATAACTCAATAATCATATGCATAAAAACTCAGATTTTACGTATAAATGTCCTTCAAACGAAAAATTCATAAATTTATACGAAAAACTTTTAATTATTTTCATAATCGAAACGTGATAAACAAACTACTATCTGCTACTACTATCAATGTTTTTCTCAAGTCAACTTTTTGACAATTTCATTTCTCGCAGGTTTTCCCTTCACCCCCGAAAAAACTGCTCCGTCTAACACCTAAATAATTATTCATGCAAAAAGATTCTCCTGAAATTCGTAAAGCATGACGCGAAAATCGAAAATGAAGCCAGCATGACAATATGGAGACCCACTCGCAAGATGCGTGACCTCGTCAAAATTCACTTTCACCATCCGCAATTTTCCCGCGATTATTTCGCGAGAACATTTACGGAAACGCGTACTTGCCAATTACGGGTCGGAATGTTCGCGAAAAACACTGGAAAGTGAGCGAAAACGGAAATCGCTGGCAAGAAGAAGAAGCGGGGGGAAGTGAAAAAAGGCATTTACACTTGGAGTTTTTGGCCCATATCCTGAATCAAGTTTGCGGCTTGTTGCCTGTAGCTTAATTCTTTGTCGGCGTCGATGCCATCTCGGCGGCTGGGGGTGTTGTACAATTTTTCTTTCGAATAATACCATGTCGATTCGTCGGCACCCGCACTTTCAGCCAAAGCCTCCATTGAAATGTGCGTCACTGTCAGTCACTATTTTCCTGCCGACTTCACTTTTGTTCAAAATAGTTCAAAATTGTCAGAATCCACTGACTTCACTGACTTGAACTGTTGCACCTATTGTAAATACTGCAGGTCCGAAACTGCAGTTGACGTTACCGACTGCCCTATTGAAGGAAGATGAACACATATATACATTCAATGCGTGTTAAAGCGGGATGTTTGAATAACAGAACAGGATGAAGAGCATGAAGAGTGATTCGTATTTTGGAAACCCGAGAATGAAGAAAGTTTTTGATTTTTTAATTCGTAGAGCTTTGCGAGTTATCAGAGTATTTTCGAAATAACTTTTTTTAGTTTTTTACTATCTTTGAAACTGAGTTTTCTTTTTCAAGGAAAATTAATCTAAATTATATTTGTTTATTTAATTTCAAGTTTTAATTTATTCTGTCGAAACTTTATACAAAAAATTTTTTTTCGCATATTTGATACATTATATTTATATTTAGGAAGATTGGGATTTTCCTTCGTTGCTTTTTTTTTCATTATAAATTATTGTACGGGAACTTTGTTCCATTTATTTATTAAATGTTAGCCTCTTGATTTTTTTTTATAAATGAATAAATAAATTTCAATTAATTTGTTGATTTGAAAAAATGAAGAGAGTTCTGGATTTTTTAATTCCTAGATCTTTTCGAGTTTTCAGAGTATTTTCGAAATAATTTTTTTTTAGTTTGGTCTATGCGTTAATTAGATGATTAATTATCGAAATTTTTTTTGAATTACCATCTTCCAAACTGAGATTTCTTTTTCAAAGAAAATTAATCTAAATCATGTGTTCATTTAATTTGAAGTCTTAATTCTGTGGTGTTCCGGCATAACCGAATAAGTCCATTTTGCCATAAGGCTCATTTTACATAATATTCTGAATTAATTTTGAGCCTTATAGCAAAGTGGACTTCCGGTTATGCCAGGACACCACAGAGTATATTTTACCCAATATAAAATTTTTTTTGTGCATATTTCATACATTATACTATTTATTTAGGTTGATCGAGATTTCCCTTCATTGATTTTTTTTTCTTTTTTACTTTCATTATACAGGGTGTCCCAAAGTCCGCGATAAAAAAAAATCCTGAATTCCTTTTTCAATTTCGAGTCGAAAAGTCCTTTACCACTTTTTGCAAAACTC